>OMLC01097905.1:0-14159 GCA_900302585.1 Regalecus glesne
TGAGCCTATCCCCAGGTGCCTATGTCCCAGAGGGCCTGCTGACATCATGCTCCTGGGACTATGTGACCTTCACCCCGACTGTACGCTCATACACCATGCTACTCTTCACTTTTGTCTTCTTCATCCCCCTCTCGATCATCATCTTCTGCTACTGCTGCATCTTCAGAGCCATCCGGCGCACAACCGGGTGAGAGTGGATTCATAACCGTACATGCACGTGCATACACTCATAGGCACGCACGTTGTCACAGAAGACCCAAACCGTTAAGTTCTGTAAACCACAGGCCTCAACATACTCCAATGTTCTTGGATGAAAGTTGTATTATCGTGGATTGAAGACTGATCTTTTCACCGGTGAAACATTCGTAATCTCAGAAGGACATTGACGCGTTTAAATGCATTTTTAGGATTATAGCCTGTACTCAGCGCACAAAGGACCTTAAAAAGTTGGAATTACACCAATGTGGTTCACCTCCTTAGCCTGAGCAAGGCTGTCAAGTTTTTAGAAAGTGATGTCACCCTCATACATGCTGGACACATCATGTATGAAGACATGAGCCCCCTGTGACGGCCCTGTGAGGCGTTGACGGGGATGAATTGTTGATTCATATCTTGTTGTGGCTTTTCTATCGAGTTCCTCTCTCTGATCATATATTTCTCAACCTGGATTCTGATACTGTCTCTTTATTCTGGCACACCATGAAAGAATGGCTTGCAGTGTGTGTGTGTGTGTGTGTGTGTGTGTGTGTGTGTGTGTGTGTGTGTGTGTGTGCAAACTTGACTCAAGCCTTACTAGCAAATTATTGTCTTGAAACTAGTATAAACAATGAATCTGACAATTTAAGCAGGAATTAATCATTCAGATATAAGGCAAATAAACAGACTACCGTAACTAAGGTGTGTGTGTGTGTGTGTGTCTCACAGGGCTATAGGAAGGATCAACAGTAGGGAGAATAGAGGCTCCGTGAAGAGACTCCATAAGATGAAGAGTGAATGGAAGATGGCAAAGATCGCTCTCATTGTTATTTTGCTCTATATCATATCCTGGGCCCCGTACTCCTGTGTAGCGCTCACTGCATTTGCAGGGTAAGTTTGAACTGTTGTGTGTGTGGGTGTGTGTGTGTGTGTGTGTGTGCACCCGTGTGCACAAGTTCTCTGTGTGTCCCATGCCATGCGCGTTGACTGCCATTGACTTCCAAATCTGGCAAGTGTTTAGATGAGGGTCTTATTCTGCATGCTGTGATTAGTTGTTAAAGTCATTAAGACAAGATAAGATAAGATATTCCTTTATTAGTCCCGTAGGGGGGAATTTACAGTGTTGCAGCAGCAAAGTGGAAAGCGTGATCAGAGAGACATAGAAACCCAAGGCATAATATGTAAAAGCAAGTTAAACAAGGGTGAAATATGAATAGAAAACATGAACAGAAAACATAGACTCAGGAGTTACCTAAATGGTATTTAATCCAAATATTTATCTTGTTGATTTGGTCTATTGCATTTTATTAATAGTAAATCATAAGGACGTATCTGGGCATAGCACTAGAATAGACCCCCCCTCTCTCTCTCTCAGTGCCTCTTCTTCTTTTATGTTAGAGAAGACATATAGCTTTTCTATGAAGCCTTCCCTGTCTTATCACTTTGTCTCCTTAACCATCTCTTTATCATCCATCACTTGGCAGGTATGCTGATATGCTGACTCCCTACATGAACTCTGTTCCAGCTGTGATCGCTAAAGCCTCTGCCATCCACAACCCCATCATCTATGCCATAACTCACCCCAAATATAGGTAAAATACATGCACAAACAGACACACACACACACACACACACACATATGGACACTTGTAGAACCTCGTATCCTCACATAGAAAGAAAAAAGCAGATGCACATTTGTCTTAATGGCATCATAAAATGGAAATCGAGTCCAGATGGAGTAGTTCACTACACATAAAAAATCCTCTCACTTTATATGGCTTTGTCTTTCTCCTGCACTTTTTGTTTCACCAACCCCCCTCTCTCTTCGGATGCTATATCTCACCTATGCAATCTCATCTCTGTTGCTTCTTTCTCTTCCTTCTCTCTCTCTGTATATGTTAATGAGGCTCTCATTTCTATATCCTTCCCTCACTTGATGGTTCAACTCTTGTTTCTCCCTCTTTTTCATCTTACCCCTGTCTCTCTTTACTCCCCTATTTGTCTTCCACACTTCCCCCTGCCTCCCCCTGCCCCCCCATCTATCTGTTTCTCCCAGGTCGGCCATCAGTAGATATATTCCATACTTGGGTGCGTTGCTGTGTATTCAAGGTAGAGACCGCTTCACCAGCAGTAGCTTTCAATCCACCCGCCGATCAACCCTCACCAGCCAATCATCAGAGATTAACCGCCCCATCAAGCCCCGCCTCTCCTCCCAATCCGACAGTGAATCCGTGAGTGCACCTCCTGTAGCACATGGCATGTCCGCTTTACATCTTCTTGTTGCAGCCGCTTTGAATCAGTGATTTAACATTACTCATGAATGACTTTCTCAGGGGGGCTTCTCGGACACAGATGCGGACCCCTCGTCTCGGACGTCTGCGAGTCGTCAGTTGTCCTCTGATGTTAAACAGGTGCGGCAGGCCAGCCAGAGGTCAAAGGCGGGGGGTCGTGACTTGGGAATGTTTGAGAGAGCTGCAGCCCACAACCCCTGTGACCCCTCCATATGTCGCCTATCACAGATCACTGTGAGTATACAGAGAGGCTGTATGTCATCACCCTGTTGCCTCACACGTAGAAGGTAATAGTGTGTCTGTGTGATACCAAAATCTCGTTCTCATCTCTTCTACGACCTCTACTTACACGTAAATGGAATTTTAGTGGGAGTAAGTAGCAAAGCTAGGAACCATGTCGAGAACTTAATGACAAGGTCACGGTTTAGTTTTCAACAGGCTATTTTTAAATCATAATGTGACTGCTGGTGACGAGGGGCCTCTCTACTATCGAAACAATTTGTCAAAGCTACACCAAATCCATTCCTTCCCAAGTTAGATTGGTGATCTCACGTCGTATAGGGGTCCTGATAACAGCATGTTTATGGACGCATTCCTCGACGCAAAATGCACTGAGGTCATGCTGTTTGACTCCGTCTTAAATTCTATGTATGTCAAGTTTATAAACGGGGTCCCTCACTTCAGACCCTTCTTATAATCACAGCTTTTTCAACACTGAGGCCTCGTGATCTGGGTTAGTGGTGGAGGTAGTTTTTTTTTCCCCTACTTGCCGAGTTAATTTGGAGTGTTTTTGAAATTCCGGGATTTTAAAAATACGCCAAGTGGGCAGCTCACAAGCAGAGGTTTAAAATGTTTTTTTCAGACCGTACGAAAGCAGAGGTGACCGCTAAGTAGGTGAGAGACGGATGAGGAGACTGAGAACAGATCCCAAGGTTGCTTAGCCAGATGGGGTACCGGGTAGACATCTCACAAAATACCACTTTTCTGGGCACACAGTAATTCTTTGTAGAGAATACAAGACTAGTGTGTATTTTTTTTAATGGATTTCAACATAATTTGCAAAGTTGCTTCTTTCATCTCAGCAAAACCAAGTTCAGTGGTTGAGCGCGTGCTTTGGGAAATAATGAGCCAGACGATGCAGATTCGATCCCACCACAGGGCATCACAGGATGGGCATCCAGCCTTAATCACCTACGCTCCATCTAAGTCCATGTACATCCCCACAATGTGGGAACTAACCATGACACATAAAAATGGACCTCTTTGTCTCGGCAAAGCAAACTTTTTTTTTTCCAATATGTGTTTATGGTTTTTCCTTCTAAAATCAGATTTGGCTGATCAAACACTGAGACTCCCAACCACATGCTGTGAGGCCATTGAAGAGTGATTGCCAACTGCAGATCTCTCTATGTGGGACAGTTTGTGGAACACTTCAGTGGCCCTGTAATCATCCTGTGTACTTAGGTCAGATAAAAACACAGACAAGTAAAAGCTCTCTCACACACACACAGCTAGACACTGGCTGCAACATGTAGACATGCACATACCATCTCTCCATCTCTCTTGAGGACACAAATCATACACACAAGCACAGCTCCATGCAGGTCAGGTCGTCTGAGGACTCTGTCATAGAGGGTCTGAAGAATAATCCAGTAATCTGTCCATTTCAGACCTAACCCGCAGTTTGCATGACATGACTCCATGTTGCTATACTTGTTGGTCTGGGTGAGTGTGGGTGGCGGATTCTCCAGAAACTGCCAGCAACCATCTGCTCTGATCACTACACAATCGAGTGGAAGTAAACTCTGGCTTTCTGTCTAGCATTGTCTTGTAAAAAATGCCATTGAGCAACACACTGAACCTGTCCATTCATTTGTTTTAATGCACATAATCCCTAATTTGATTGAAATGTTGTGTGAATATGCATTTTTGTGTGTTCCCATCAGACCGTGACAGACGCTGAGGATATCTCTATGTCTGATATCAGCCTCCAGAGAACCAGTCATCTGCCTGCCGCTGTAAGTCTTTTTTTTTCACAATAAAAGGATGGTAGTAATAAAAACAACTTTATACCTTTAAGTGAAAACTAGTGTGAATCATACAAAGTTGGGGGGGGGGTCAACTTTTTCTCCGGGGCATTATGGGAACCCAGTAAATTTCAGGGGCATGCTTCAGTTGACCTGAAGTCTTATAATCCTTGCAGTATCTTGTTTAATGTCTGCAGTCAGTAGACAATGAGGAATCAAATCCATTACACCAGCTCATTGGGCATATACCCCACAAAATATGCTGTGGTCAGGGGTCACCAAACAACTATTCTGTAACAAGACAAACTACAAAACAGACACCCCCCTCACATACCCACACACACACACACACACAAAGCTAATCATTGAGTAGCTAACATTAGTTAGCTAATGTTAGGAAGGGCAAAAATGTGCTTTGGCCAGTGACTGTTGTTGGCTAAACTGTAACTTTGACATAAATTAGAAAGAAGCTAAAATTAGTATTCATCCATCCATATTTGATACAATCTAATTCAGAAACTCTGAAGGTAAGAAGGTTTTGCACTTAACTAGCTAGATAGCTTGTTACTTACATTAACCACAGCATCTCCATTGGGTTGCATAACTTTAATGAGGATGCAAGCCATTGGAGTGATGGGAGCCCAATGAGGCAAATGTTTTAGTTTTAATAATGGGCTTTACAAATAAAATGGACTTGACTTGAGTGAGGCACGATGTTCAACTAAACAACAGCGTTAAGCAATGGCAGGGTACAATTTTGGGGTGTCTGACATTGTATCGCAACATTCTTCCAGGTGTGAATATGGGAGATGCTTTGACACCCCCCTGACCTGCTGTTTTTACCTCTTTTGGGAGCATCTAAGTCTTATTTAATGGATCAGAACCCCCCCTCTCCCACGTAACCCCATAATTTGAACTGTGGTGGAACCTGTCTTTCATAAAATAATGATAAAACGAAGAACCGCAGAGGTGCTTCTCCTCTGGCATCACTGATCCTGTGGGCGTCTGACATTTAAAGCTTTTTTTTCTTCCTCTTGTCAAATTTTAAGCAATTTGGTGATCTGTGTTTTATAACAATCAAAAATGTTGTGTCCCATTTTTTTTATTATTATCCTTTCAAAACAGCACATGGGGCATACTGACAGGATTGACCACGTGAGAACTGCTGCGGGGGGGGCTGTAAACCAGCAAGAAATAGTCACTATTTAATGCTAATGTGTGCGTATAATGTGTGTATATTCATTTCAGTTGTCCACGTTGTGAGATAATACAAGACAGCTGTCAGATGAGCAGTGAAACATCCTCAAATCTCCAGCAGCACATCAGGTCCAGAGTGCTGTCTTACTTTGACATTTGATGCCTGTAAATATAAAATGAGAATAGTCACATTGCCAAACTCACCTCTATATTCTATTGTTCGACTGATTTTTGACTGGCTGGCTAGCGGGCTGGCCTGTTCATTGCCTGGCTGGCCTACTTGACTGACTGACTGACCAACTGACTGAGTGGACTTCAGGGGAGAAGAGAACTCAGATGCTTCTCAGGAAAAAGTGAGAGTCAAACATCCAAGCACAACATACTTTCCAAGCCAAAAAACAAACAAATGTGTTGCTATTTTAGATGTGACTTGATTCGACAGCATGGTGTGAATTTTGCAGATAACGTGGATAGTTGTTGTCAGTCCAAGCTATCAGGGGCAGCTCTTATCTCATGGCAGCAAACATTATCAACAGTGATGGGAAATTCTAAAGACAAGCATAACTGACAGGTCACATTACACAGGCTCTCGTGTCTCAGGAACAACTTTTTTTCAAGCAATTATAAAACAAACCAGCTAAAAGAAGAGAAATTAAAACATTCATTAAAGGTCATCTGCTCCCGCCCACCTCATCTGGTCCTCTGCGTGTGCAGCCAGGATGAATTTAGCATGTAGTTATTGATTACAGCTCTCTGGCCAAGTGATAAAGTCAAACCTAATCAACCACAAAGTGGAAAGGCTACTAGCTACTAGTCCCACCAGTCAATGGCTTTGATCAGTTTGGTCTCTTTCTTGTTTTTCAGTTGTCAGGTTAAGTGGAGCAGAATTTTACTGAACCGGATGAGAGCAACTGTTGATAAACAGCCTCCTCCTTTCCATATGTACATAGATACACACACGTTTCCTGTCTTTCTGGTGATTGTTAACCCTCTCTCTCTCTCTCTCTCTCTCTCTCTCTCTCTCTCTCTCTCTCTCTCTCTCTCTCTCTCTCTCTCTCTCTCTGCATGTCTTCTTGTTTCCTATTCTCTGTACAGTTGGAAAACGTGGTGGAGGAAATTAACAGTAAGAACGTGTCCACCATCATCAGAACCTCCATCTCCACCGCTTCCTTCAAGCACAGCCAGACAGGTCTGTGTGCCAACAAACCCGCTGGCCTTCAGTTGACTAAAACCTCCAGCTGTCGTGCCAAGGAACCCCTAGACATAGCCAGGCCGGATCCACCATTGCAATGCATTAGTGGACAAAGATCCAACGTGGGCATGTGACCATAGAGTGCGTGAATGCGCATGAACGCAGGCCATTTAAATACCTGTGCCGTTCGCTTGCATACGCAAGTCGGGCTTTGTCCTTGGAGTGTGAGAAATAAGAACGAACAACTCCGATGAACCACGACATGTGAGAAGTCAAGCCATGAGAAGTTGAAACCATTTTTGTGTTCTTGGTCTTCCGTTCTGCCATATTTGAGGATGTGTGAATAGGAACATACCATTAATTCAAGATTATTTTATTTGGTAACCACAGACACACACACACACACACACACACACACACGTACACAAAGGGTGACACAGAGGAGAACACAGCCTTTCTATTCACCCCCTGGCTCTTTGACAGTGAATTTTCCATTCTCAGTCATTATATGGGTTAGCTGGATGGTCAGATCGGGACAGCATAAATGAGTCATACCGTCATAGCATCTCCTTCAACTCTTAATCATCTGCCCTTGTTTGTGTATATATGTGTGTGTGTGTGTGTGTGTGTTCATGTGTACATATTTGTATTTGCGTTTGTACGTGCACATATGTGCAAATGTTAGAGTCCACGTGTGAGTGCATGTCCGTGGTATGCATGGATGCATGTGCGTAGGTGTGTGTTGCGTGCTGTGTATTTCTGTTCCTGGGGTCACTTTCATCTGATAACTCCAAAGGGCACTGTTGAGTGTTTTGTTTTGAAGACTGGCTCACTGCCCATGACACAAAGCAACATTCTGATAAACTCTGTCATGTCCACGCATGTGCGTCTGTGTGTGCGTGTCTTTCCTGTGTGTGTGTGTGTGTGTGTGTGTGTGTGTGTAAAGCTCTGCACTTTTTTACTCCTATTGACACCGTACATTGTTCCAATGTCTGCTGTAAAGTTACACGGGTGGAAAACTGATAACCTAGTATGCTGTGTAAGAACGTGATGTGAGGATCTCAAGATACATGTGAGCTGACCAAATTTGGTCTCAGATCACAAACATAGACAACTCGTATACATATATGACCTCTCCCCTCAACCCCCCCCCCAAAAAAAAAATCTGTGTCCCCGCCATGTGAACAAAATGTTTTCAAAGCTGGTTTTTATTCATAATGCACACTCCAGTCTTAGAAACTCAATGAGATCACTGCATCATCGACTATGATTGTATTGCGCCATTTTGAAATAGATTTTAAGACGTAGCTTCTTACTGTTGGTGAAAGGACGAGTTTCGGTACAAAAGAAGAAAAGCTGATGCATAGCCATCGTTTACCACTTGTCGGGCAATACACATTGGTGAATGTACAAAATTATATATGATAAATATGTTGAAAAAAAAAGATGGCCAGAATATAGTATGGAAAAAAAATATGATGAAAATAAAATTGTATTTATGTTCCAATGAAGCAATGGTTTCATGTTGATTTCGTAATGGATGTACAAAATGTTTCCTCTGTCCTGTTTTTATTTATTTTTCTAAATAAAAAAAATTGTCGCTCATCACTGTGGCTGCTCCTTGCCTATACTTTCCTATTTTGGGCCATTTGGCATTCTTTTTAAATGTCAATTACAACTGAATTTGACAAGGCTTCCATTAATGTGACATGATGTTAAAGCCCCACGGGATTGTTTTTTGATTTGGGGCTGTGCGAAGAAAATTTGACTAGACTTGACATCGCTTGAAATTGCAGTGTCCCAGAAAAACACACATGCAACCCCCCTTGCACCTCAAACCTATGGTGCATTCATTAGAGCCCAGATGTACTTCAACTTAATCTCCCAGGTTTCCACCATATGCAAAAGCTTAACAGAGGATGATTGAAAATAAGACCTCCTCTTTTCCACATGGGGGATCTGCTATAAACATGGATTTGGGCTCCGTGGTTCCCTTCAGATATGCTATTTACCAAAGCAGGACTTTGATACTGTAATCTAGGTGATGATGGTGCTGTCGGAGTAATGACGGAACAGTGTGTTTACAGTAAGCCATCAGGTTCATTTCCTTATGTGGACCTGCATCTGAGATCCTCCATGCACAAGTGTGCATTGTGGATGTGTTGGTATCTGGTGATATAAGGGGATGAAAGGACACTCCACACTAGTTATGTGTCAATTCAACTGTTAAATGATTTTCAACCAAATTATTCACCAAATTAAGCTCTGCTCCTATCAGATCTGTTTAAATGAGTAAAATCCTGAACACAGGCATAGGTGTCTTACACCATATGTCCATACTTCCACAAGGAAGATGGAGCTTTTCATATTAAGCTGTTGAGCATGTTATTGGATTCTGTTCCTATTTCAATCTTTATTCAGCAAGGGCCTTTCCAATTATATTTTGTTACACTCGTTTGATTTGAATGAAAGCTTATTGATTGATTTTGAACATGCTAGAAAAAGAAGAAAAAGAAACAAAATGAATCGAACATAATAATAGTAAATTGAAATAGATTATAAACTTACACAATAAGCTAAAGAAACAAATTATCATAACAAAAATTGAGTATTACATGTTTGAAAAGGAGCAGGAGGATTTTTTTTGATGGATGCTCAACCCTGGTAAGAGGATCACATAAAAAGAGGCCTCTTATGTTAACGACCATCCCTGAATAAACATGTGGCGGGGAGGGGGTCGGAGTCATCATTTTATAATGCTGTGATAGCAAATAATCCCCTAGTCCTCTGTGAATAGTACTCATTACCACTGAATGTGCAGTTAATGACCAACTTGCATATGAAACCAGCCTATTGTTTTGTGGTATCCCTGCACTGTTTATTGCTGCAGTCAGGTCAGACTGAAGATGTCACCTGTTTGAGTGACGAAACGTTTCTGAATAAACTTCTGATCCAGTTAAACCGATTCACCTTTTTGTGAGCAGGAACACCATAAACGTATTCCTACCCCGGGCTTGCGTGGGTCATCTGGTGATCCGGTTCTGCAGGTTCGATCCCACCACATGTAGAGAAGCGTGTCGAAGTGAAAAAGACGCTTTTTTTTCTTCATTGCTCTACCTTGTGATGAACCGGCGACCTTTCCAGGGTGTGTCCCCACCTTTCCCCCCAATGAGAACTGAGATAGGCTCCAGTTCCCCCCACCATAAGCTATTGACAATGGACTACACTCACCTGTTATGATTAAATGACTGTAATACCTGTCCGACAGGTGAATGTAGTTAACTACCTGGTGGAACAAAAGACCAGCAGTACAGGTGATATGTGAGGACCGGGGTTGAAGACCACTGTTTGCTCCATGGATGAACAAAGATGGTGGGGGGTTTTCTGAAAGAGGAGCGCCATGTTGGTGAGCAGTGTCGTTTTCATTTCTATAGTGATGGTTCCCCACTGGCGGTTCCCTCTACTAAAATTGGAGGGGCGGCATGGCTCAAGAAGTTGATGAGTCATCTAGAAATCGAAAGATCGCTGGTTTGCTCCTTCAGAGAGCATGTTGAAGTGTCCTTTAACAAAATGCTGAACCCTAATTTCTCCCGGGAGAATGCGCTGAGTAGGCGCTGCAGCTGCCTCCTTTATAATAGGACGGAATGAATACTGAGAACACATTTAATTGTAATACAATGACCGGATAAAAGGGCTTTCATTCCTTTCCTTCCTCTACCAGTATGTTGCATTTAAGGCTGCCTGTTGACTTTAAGGCGTTTCAAATATGATTCATTTTATTTTAGGCATTGCTTTAGAACAGCTTTTATTTTGAAGGGTCTTTCCCCTGGCATCACAGGAAGTGCTAGGTTAATAACAGGAAAAAAGAAGACGTCACGGCACGTTTGGCAGCTTTCTACTAATACGGTTTAATCTTCCCGTCAACACTGTGGAGGTGGAGCTGTGAGTTTATTGTTTTCTGTTTGTACGAATAAGTTATTGTTGAATGAATATTCGATTGAGTATTGACTGTGAGGTTATTGCATTTGTTAATCATTGCAGTTTTATTCCACGTCCATGCGGGTCTGTGTCCCACCCCGGGTGTCTCAGTTGATATGATATGACGCATTCATTGTAAAGCGCTTTGAGTGGTCGCTAGACTTAAAAAAAAGCACTATATAAGAACAAGTCCCTTTACCATATGCATGTACAAGTGAACACCCCACAGTAAGTGGTCAACCTTCGTATAAGACGTTCACTTTGTCAATTTTGGAGTGGAGTTTTGCTCGTTGTTGAGGCGAAGTAAAGAACAGCACAACCGCAATCACAATGTTTCACCGTTTCTTCTCCATTAGAAAATGTGCTGTGGAGGTTTGATAATTTCACCAGTACGTTTAAAATCATCCGTCTCGGGTGTAAAGATCCGTAGCTGAAACATGTTCACTCACTCAGGAGACAGGTGTGTATGTTTTTGGAGTCTGACACAGAGTTTGGAGGTTTCATTTAGACTTAAACATGGTTATGGCTCGTCCGTGGTATATGGTAGTACAGGGTGGTTGAACTGTTATTAATGTCCGCATAGATAACAAGTGGGGGTAGTAATGGCCACAAGGCACTGGGTAGGGTTGTGCATATATCCCAGGACACTTCTGGATGTGAGCTGCCCAGTCTGCTGGAGCTGTACACCCAGCAGTGTCTCAGGACATCCCTGCAGGCCACTTAAGACTCAGGACACCCACACAACAAGCCTGCTCTCCCTGCTGCCCATCAAGGAGGAGATACAGGTCCTCAGGGCATAAGACTTCTTAATAAATAACATGCCACACAACCCCAATGGAAACCTTACAATCTCTGCAATATCTGCAATTTAGTATCTTAGATTACTGATTATATATGTACCATTACTGCTTGTTATACTTGATCGATTGACTCCACTCTCACCTTTATCCATATTATGCCTAATTCTTTCGTTCATATTGCCCTATATATGTTTTATTTTAAACATATATGTATGTATATAAATGTCTTATTATACATCTTGTTTTATTTTATCTTTATCTCATGTTTTGTAATGAAGTCCCCCAGCCTAAGAATTTCACACGATTTTACTTGTACAACCAGAGGGACAATAAGCATCTTGAATCTTGAAAATCACTGCAGATGCTAATATTCATATGGTGACATCCACATGGTTGTGCTATTCCACATGATCAAGTATGTATTCTAGTCCTGCTGTTTCTATACTAACACCCCACCCTCACCCCATAATGTTTCTGAGGTGGAGAGAGGAGAACAGAGTCAGTTGGCGGAACGGTCTGCCCCAGTTGTTGAATTTGAGGAAATAGGCACTCAGCCTATGGCCTCTGAGCTAGGAGCAGAGTTTGCAAAAAGACTTGCAGATGAACAGATGGCTGCATCCAGCAGCTCGACAGGGACTGATGAAGTGTTCACTGGTGAGGGACAGGATTTGAAAAGTGTTGGAAGGCCAAGTGAAGAGATTCTCAGTAGCCAGGTAACAGGTGAGGCTGAGGGTATAGTTTATGATTTGGTATCTGGCATTGTGTTGTTGGTGAAACATGGTACAGCAGCACAGATATGTAGTCTCTGAATGAAATAGACGTTGCTGGTGGTCCCTGTACACATCTCCCACTAACAAATGGACAGGTGACCTCAGGTGGGGTATTGTACATGGGAGTATAGCTGCAAACATATCTGCTGCACCTCAATCCTGGCACAGGGGACGGCAGACAGAAACAGGATTTAAATAGACCCATTTTTATGTGTCATGATTAGTCCCCACATTGTGAAGGTAGACGTGTACTTAGATGGACTTTGGGGGGCCGAGGGGGGGTGTTAATGCATCTGGCTCGTCAGTTCCCGAAGCAAACGCGCTAGCCGTTGAGCGACTGCAGGGTTTATTCCGTGTTCTAGATTGGTTAGACTATTCAGCCTACTGCACACATAGTTTCAGGGCTTAGGGGGGCATTTTCTTTTTAGTCTTTTCATCTGTGATCCAGACTAATTTGAAAAGAAAGTCTGTACACACAATCAATGAATTTCATTTAGGACTGGCTGAATTTGAAAACCAGGAAAAACCGTGTGAGGGGTCAGAAGACATGGTTCTGATGCTGACGGGGCTGCTGGCAGCTCAGGTCAGGGTGGAGTTTGGGCTTTTTTTGCCTGTCAAGATAGATGGAAGTCTTTTTTGTGAACACCAGGGGTGTGCAGGGTGTGCTTTATGCGGTCATAGATAATTCTTTGGTTTTGAATATCTGAGTTTTATTTTTGGTAATTCAGTGTTGGGTTTTCGCCCAATGAGAACTGAGATAGACTTCAGTTTTCCCCGTGACCTGACTTTGGATAAATGGTTGATGATGGATGGATGGTTTTAGAATGACTCTTTTGTGTACTTTTTGATAGCAAAAATAACTTGCATTAATAGAACAAGATGGAAATAAAAGTCAAATTTTAAATTGAATCTCCCCCATCTCTCAGTCTGACACTGGCAAGTATCGTAGCGTATGGGGTTTATTCAAGGTGCGATTATTAGTAGTGGAAACTTTTTCACTCCCTCTGTTTTGCCGTTTCTGACATCAAGTCTTTCCTTCATTTCTGTCTTTGCCTCTTTGTCTCTGTCTCTCAGTCTCCGTTGCAAAGATGTTTTTAGTGTGTCAATCTCATAAAACCCTCATGAGGTCAGACTGAGAGGTCAATTATATTTTGGCAGCCACTCCTCTGCAGGTGCAAGCGGCTTGTGTGTGTGTGTGCGTGTGCGCGCATTTGTGTGTGCGTGTGTGTAAAACTCGGAGTTGGACTCGGTTGGAACTCGGAGTGTAAAAACTGATACATAACAAATTCATATCAGGATGCACTGGAAAAGCGGACATGTCAACATTTGTTTTAAATCACATCTCATATCCTTGTTGTATTATTGGACAATATGATAAGAATTTCTCCAAGACATTCACTCTTACTTAGGTCAGAGAGAAAGCCTCCTTTTGTTTTATTAATGGGAGGGTACTGTTGGATGATAGATCAGAGGAATCCATTGAGGCTATCTTCAGACACACACAAACAAACTTCAGGCACTTCACTGGGAACTTATTCAACTGCAGGAGGTGCATTGAGAGAGAGAGAGAGACAGAGAAAGACAGCTCCCTGTAATTTGTCATTTCCTTCATTTGAGCTATGAAAGATTTAGAGAGAGACAGGCAAAGAGGGATATCGTGAGGGAGATAAATGCAGAGGGATAAATCAAGGAGTGAATAGTTCAACATG
>OMLC01097907.1:0-10130 GCA_900302585.1 Regalecus glesne
CCTCTATCAAGGATGTGAACATCATCCTTGAATGAGTGGCCACTAGCCTGTAGGTGGGTGTAGAATGTAGGATGATGATGTTCACATCCTTGATAGGGAGGAACGCTGGTTTGAGAGGGGGGTGAAGGAGGCCATCTATGTGAAGAGGGAACGACCCTCGCTGAATAGGGGCGGTGGCCTGAGAGTACACCTATCGACGTCTTACAATGCCGTGATCGCAAACATTCCCCAATCCTCTGTGAATGGTGCCCTTTGTCACTGAATGTGCAGTTGATCACCCAACTTGCATGTGAAACCAACCTATTGTTGTGTGGCATCACGGTACTGTTTATAAGGAGGGGGATGTTTGCCTTCAGCTTAGACTGAAGAAGTCACCTGGTGAGTGACAAAACGTTTCTAAATAAACTTCTGATCCAGCTGAACAAATTCACCTTTTTTGAGATTTCCCTACCTGGATTATTGAGCATGCATCAAGACATGTTATGTAAAATCAACAAGTTCACCTCTCTCACTAAGTGTCCCTTCTGACTGGGTTGGCTCATGCCTGGCTCTGTACGTAGTGATGCTTAACATGTCTTCATTAAGAGACACAATGATGGCAGAATTATCAACCAGTACATCATAACTATCACAAACTTACTGTTGCTTCCTGTCCATCTTTCTTTATCGGCCTCTGCGTGTAGATTTGCTCAACTGCACACAAAAAGAAAAATAATTTATCGTTACACCTGATTCAAAGGTTGATAAGTGAGACACTCTGTTACGTATTAATCTTCTTTTCCAGTCAACGTATTACAGTGTAAGCCCCTTGAGAGTACATCTTAAATAGTGCTATCCTCTCTATGTGATGGCTGAACAGCCAAGGAACTAGTTTTGAAAACTGTCAATAATGATCAAAATTGGTGCCTATAGATATCAAAAATGTACCATAATCAATGTCACCATATAACCCAGCAACTATCAAGAACATGAGAAATGTATTCACAGCATATGCTCGACTGGACTTGTTTTGTGTGCATGGAAAAGGTTTGGGAAACAGACGCTTTGGGGGAAAAGGTGAGGGGAGAACTTGAATCGAATTGATAGATTGTAAGGACAATAGGAGAAATTAGTGTATAAAGGTAGCATAAAGAAAGTTAAATGTGCAAAAGCCAAAGAGGATAAAATATAGGAGCAGGGCTGTGGTATCAAACTTAGTGGCCTAAAAGTACAATGATTGTATCTGCTAAGAAGGCTCTGTCAGCGAGGAGGGATGGGTGAGATGTTGAAACGTTACTTTGGAAAAAATAATGCTCAGAAAAACTGTCATCAAATATAAATTGCAGCGGACTGGGAGCCTGTTGACCTACAGGTGATGTCTGAGTTGGTCCTCTGGGCCTGGTTGTGTCTGTTGATGGAGTGGATTCTCCTGAGGGAGCCGGGTACTGCTACCTAGAGGACCATGGAGGAATTATACCGTCAATGCTTAGCTAACCTTATGCTAGCCAGTGAGGTACATGTTTAAGTAAAAGGAAGTGGGAGTGTTTATTTGATTGGTATGCTGCCTCTTGGAGTTCTGGGTTCTGTTTCATAGGTATT
Source organism: Regalecus glesne (assembly GCA_900302585.1). Lineage (NCBI taxonomy): Eukaryota > Metazoa > Chordata > Actinopteri > Lampriformes > Regalecidae > Regalecus > Regalecus glesne. Next base: position 1,579 of record OMLC01097907.1, read on the forward strand.
TTGATGACACACAGCTTTACCCATCTGTATCATCTGATGAAATGAGGTCTTTGAACGTGATGCTAACAGTATCCCTGACATAAAGAAACAACCTTTAGGACTGTAGCTTTAATCAACAACCGAAACTCCAGTAAAAAAAGGTTCTAAGATAACTGATATCCTTTTGAAACCTCCATATGGAAGCATTACAGTGAGCATTAAAGATACCAGGACCTCCATCTCGTCCTCCTCTGAACCCAGGCAGCTCTTCAGCTTCTCGGGGTGTCGGACCTTCTCCAGCAGATCCAGGATCAGATCCTGTCTGAGACGCTGATGGGTTACAAACATGTGCTGTACAGGGGGTATTAGAAGGAAGTAAAGAGGAGAGTAAAGAGGAGTTGATTGGACCAAGAGGATTAAAACTTAAATGATCTCCTGATGTGAACATTGGAGTGGGGTTGTATTCAAGTCCAGGTCAGTACCAAGACTAGCTCCACCTCAAGACACTCTCAGGACATATGCTGATTATTATATGATTACATTGCAAGTCGTTTGAGATCATATCCCCTCATGGATGGGAGGAAATAGATTATTTATTCATTTATTTATTCAAAAGGGATCATGTGCAGCTTTCTGGCACATCCAAAAGCAAAAGCAGCCAATTAGATTCAAGCAGCTGTGTTACTGCTATTTACGACAGCCAACGTTTTTTTGATATGGCCATCAGTAAGAACACCAGCTCATGTGTCATCCTGACCGGGCTTTGGTACCACTGCCCCAACAACTACAGCCATACTGACCGACAGCATCTTTGAGGCACTGGGTCTCTTCTTAGGGTTCCTCACCAACATGGCCTTCACAAAGCTGTAGAACAAGGGAGACCTGCGAGAGGAGGACAGAGGAGGAATAGTCATCATTCTCTCAACGACATGATGCTGATGCAGCAATATGCCGACCGGACAGCAGCGAATCTCAAAGTAGGACAGCAATGTTAATAAAAACATGTTAGCGTTGAAGAGCAGACTTTCACAGAGTGGGCATATTTACTGAGTTTATCTGTTTGTATCTTTGTACCTATCAGATGCCGTAAGCTTATCGGTGAGCTTAGCTTTAGTTTGTGTAACTTTTCTTAATTCTTGAATGACTTTTGGTACAAATTAACTCCTTGATCCAGAGTTTGCCCGGAGATTCCACATGCACACCTCCGAAGCTCCACTGATCCTGACAGTTTGTCTGACCTCAGAGGAAAGTTTGACATCACACAGCTTCCTACCACAGCCAGACTCTCACACAGTGTGCTGGGAGGACTTTTTACCATTTAGTCTTGTCCTTCAGCTTAGGAGGCTGGTAACCACTCTTAGACATGAGGAAGAGGACCCTGGGTAGACACACAAGAGAGATGAAGGTGAGAACTCCTTGGCATACGTGTGAACGTGTGCATGTGTAGATGAGTCATATATGTGTGTGTACCTATGCTAATGAGCAGAACCTCACTGTGAGTACTTTGTTCTCTTTGGCAGCCAACTTTGCATGTGGGCTAGAGTCAAGAAGTTACCTACAATGCTCTGCTACATAGAATGGGGGCTGCAAGCCGTGGGCCCGGGGGTCACGTATGAACACACCAGCACATATGGACGGGCAGTGGAACGTCTCAGTGTGTTCAACGAGTGTCTTGATGTCAGAGGGCGGGGCGAGTGTGTGTTTGTGAGTACTTGAATGGCTCGAGGTGTGTGTGAGACTTCCTGCACATAGTAAGGGGAGAATTTATAGTCTGTGTGTTTGAGGTAGAGACACTTAGTTGTCATTGTAGGCACATAAGTTGGCACTTGTCGATCCATCTTCAACCACTGATCCGATGTCAGGTTTCAGAGGAGCTGGAGACTGTCTCGGTGCTCATTGGGTGAAAGCAGGGAAATACCCCGGGAAGGCCGCCAGTCCATCACAGGGATTGAGTAAATGGGGGTTTGGTGTCTTCCTCAAGGACACTTTGACATGCTTCTCTAAAGGTGTGGGGATTGAACCTGCAACCTACCGATCTCCAGACGACCGCTGGAGTGGTGGGTTGGGTCCCTACTGATGTTGCTAGCCTTCTTGTGTAGATGGGTAGTAAACACTGTGTCAAGGTGTGGGAGCACAGTTGTCACAGTCTTCGGAAGGACCAAGTCCATCTGTTTGGTGCCGCTGCAGCTTACAGACCACAGCGTGGCACAGTAGCTCAGAATGCTGTCTGTACCGCTCCTGTGGAAGGTTACCATGAGCCGAGAGGGAGGTTTGTCCCTTGTGTGTGTGTGTGTGTGTGTGTGTGTGTGTTGAAGTGAGTGTTTACCGTAGTGGGTGGATGTCAAACAGTGGCGGCTGAAGCTCAGCCAGCTCTATAGCCGTGATGCCTACAGACCAGATGTCACACAACTCATTATAGCCTCCTTTAAGCTCCACTGCTGCCACCTCTGGTGCCATCCTGAGGGCAGAGCAAGAGGAACAGCAGCCGGTCACATCAACACATTACATTACAAAGTGTCTAGGCAAGTGTCCTCAACCATCCTGCTGCGAATGTTGTCCTCAAACATTCAGGTATTAACGGGGTCTGAGGGGAAACCTTGTCTTAACACACATTAAGCAACGTGTTATGAGGGAGTCTGACTGCAGTTGGACACATAGAACACATTGAAGAAAGCTGGAAGAAGGAATTTAAGTCTCCCATGCATCTTGTGGCTGTTTGTACTTGGATTTGTGTGGTTTATTCAAATCTGATTGCAGTCAGATTCATGACACGTTTTACACAAACAGGGAAGGAGGCGTGGCCTCAATCCAAACCTCACCAGTATGGTGTCCCGATGAAGGACATCCGTCGGGCCAAGGTGTCAGTAATCTGGGCTGAGATCCCAAAGTCGGCTACACAGCAGAGAGAGAGAACCCATTTCCATTATACGTTCCTCATAATGTTTCAATATTAGTCCAAACATCACGTTGTGATGAGGAGACAGATAACAATGAACTTTTTTCATAGCTGCTACAAATCAAAACCCACAGCTCTGAAACTATGAGAATAAAACTGAGGATTAACCCAGGAAGGCGTTGATTTGAACTGTATGCATCTAGAGTTTGACAGCGTGGTCTGAGGGGGTTTCTTTAGGTTTTCCTGAGTAACAGTTTATCATCACGTAAAATACATGTAATGATATGATGGTCCCACGTGTGTTCACAGAACAGCAACCTCCCTCGTTGACCTCACGGGTGCCAGACAGACACTGCATGAATGCATCCACCTACCTAGCTTGACCTCTCCCTGGTCGTTGAGGAGGATGTTGGCCCCCTAGAAACAAACAAAGTTTTAAAGTCAGTCTGATCCCTAACCATCAGAAATCTGCACTGCATTGTTAACATCAGTCGTTGAGGTTAGCACAGGGTCTTTAGGAGATCACTTCCCATGAGGTTTGATATACAATGTCAAAGTCATGTCCCCTGACCTTGATGTCCCTGTGGATCTTCTTCTTCCCATGTAGGTAGTCCAGGCCCTGGTCAGACACAGAGCACACAGTGCCATTATGCAATGCACAGCTTTAATTCATTCACTTTGACCTCCACATCAATGAAAAGATGAAGGGAGAAATGCTCTACTGCTGTCAGTGTCTGTGTGCATCTCAGTCTAGTGTTAGGATGGAGAAGGTGGAGGTAGGAGTACTGATAATCCCCACTCAAGTAAATGGACTGATACTTTATTGATCATCTACTTTAACACACATAAAAGTATTGATTAAGAAGGTGACTCCAGTGAAGGTAAACAGGTCTCCTACTGGAAAGTTACTCGAGTAAATACTTTGTCAGTTACTTTGGTTCTTGTCATGACTACAAGCAAACAACTGGGACTCCAATAATACGGAAACATGTGTTAGTTGATGAAGTCTGTAGACCTGGAAAGAACTTGCTATTGTTTTTGATTGGAGATGATTCTTAATCAAATGCTGTGGTAGCTTAATAGTAGAATGCGCCTGTCAGGAACTGATGAACTAGAGGATGCAGGTTTGAATCCACCGTAGGGCATCAGAAACAGCATCCGGCTTTAATCCCCCAAGCTTCATCTAAGTCTGTGTCCACCCCCACAACACGGAGACTGATCCTGACATGTAGAACGGACCTCTGTCATGCTACTTTACTATTTTTATTTCAGTAGCCATCACACAGTATCCCTCTGACTAGAAGGCTCAAGTGTTAACTGAACCTGGGCCTTTTTGGAGATTTAAATGGCTACAATAAATTAGATTTGTTCGTTATATTGTAAGTTTTTTACAGTGGAAAATTTTCTCAAGTACTACAACAGGAGGAGTGGTGATTTTTTTTTGCTTTGCACGTCTATGAGAAGGTCAGTGGTGCATTGTGGTCCTACCTGCAACATCTCCCTGGAGATGAAGGCTATCTGTGGCTCAGATAGAGGACCACTCACTAAAGGGTACAGACAGAAGATACTCAGTTTCCGTCATACAAATACAAACTATGACAAAAGTACACATAGCAAGAGACAGATTGATGCAGTTACCAACAATGGACGATGTTCTCTGTCCTCAGACCTTCCAATTGGATTAGCAAAAAATGCCACAGAAAAAAAAGTTAGAGGAAAACAAAATGGAAGAAAGCTCAGGAGGAGCATCAGAGGAGGGATTTTGTGTTGAATGGACAGAGAAGACATTGTACAATTCTGATTGGTTCTGATGGAGCTGTTTGGTCCCATGCAAAAGCTGGTGAAACAGAGGGGCTATCTGAATTCTTTAAAGGTATGACAATGGTTCTCCTCAATGACAGCAAAATCTATCCCGAGATTCAACTCATCCTGCCTCTCATAATACCCTCACCTTAAAGGGAAGCACTTAGTGACCACACAGTGGTCACTAAATAGGTGGAATTGTACTTTATCACTAACTGTACATTACACTGCTTATATTTTGTACTTATTGTTTAGACTCTGTACTTTTAAATTCTTGATATTCTATATTTCTTATCTCTTCTGTCTTTACTTTCTGTATGCACCACTTGAGGCTGACATTTGCAGTGTTGTTGTGCTTCCACAATGATAATAAAGTTCTTGAATCTTGAATGGAGATAATGACTGCATACAGTCTCAGTGACTACAGCTTTACCACTGAGACTGGTCAGTGCTTACCAGCATTAACACGGGCACACACATGACACACTCACATGTACACAGTAAAACTTGTACACACACCATGGTAGATGTCCTGCAGGGAGCCTCCTCCACAAAACTCCATACAGATCCACAGTTTGTTGGCACTGGAGACAGGACAAATGAAACAAAGAGGATATGTTGCACATGTTAGCTGTTATATGATATGAGATGAGGAAAGGATAGACGCAGGAACAGGGAAGGATAGACTGAGACAAACTAAGTGAGATAGAGATCTGAGAGAGAAAGGAAAAGAGATAGAGAGAGAGAGAGAGAGAGAGAGAGAGAGAGAGAGAGAGAGAGAGAGAGAGATATGTCGAAAGATAAAGGGCTGAACTTTCTAGGGACAGATCAGTGGATAGAGTGGTCCTCTAGCAATTGGAAGGTGTTAGATTCGTTCCCCGGTCCTGCAGAAGGCATGTTGAGGTGTCCTTGAGCAAGACACTGAACCCCTAACTGCTCCCTGAGCACCATGTGGTGGCAGCTCACTGCTCCTATACAATAGGATGGGTTAAAATGCAAAGACATTCAAATGTCCCCTTTTGGGACTGATAAGGGAATCCATTTATTTGTCTTATTTAAACACATACACACACACACACACATACAAACACAATGAAGAGGCCGCGGTCCTCGGTTGTCATAAATCATTCGACCAAAAGAATCCACCATGGGGCAAACTTGAAAAGATAACAAGACATAATACAAAAGAAGAAGAAATCAGGATAAAGGGGAAGAGGCAGTGACGAAAGTGAAGGTACAGTGAAAGGTAAAGAAAGAAGAACAAAAAACATGTGGTGGATGAGGCGGGGTGATGTTTATTGGGTGTGGGGGGAGAAGAAGGTGATGGGTCTTCTTGAAAGATGACAGGCAGAGACAGAGAGACAGAGAGACAGAGAGAGAGAGAGAGACACAGAGAGAGAGAGAGAGAGAGAGAGAGAGAGAGAGAGAGAGAGAGAGAGATACGGGTGTCGAAGGATGGAGGGATGAGCTTCCTCTATGTTGATGAACACCAGTGTCGGGCTCATACATCATCACACAGTGACAGCGCTTCCAGACTCCAGTCGATACTATCAGATTGATGCTGCCTTTTTTTCTACGCTCAACGCATACATAAAAGGGTCCAATGAGAGGCCGGGGATGGAGCTGCTGAAGATGGCTGCAGCCGCTCGCAGGCAAAGACATACGCACGGAGAAACGTATGACGGCAAAAGCAAGGATACAAACTAGTTCAGACACAGAGATGGCTTCATAGATGCCCGTATTAGTCCCAGACGAGACTCCGCCAGATGCCTCGTTAAGTCAATTAACCGAGGGGGAGAGAGAGTCCAGGAGGCTGAATACCTCCTTTCAGTCTGCCTTCCGAATACTGAATCACTGCTTTTTAAGAAGCAACCAATCAATCAATCAATCAGCGCTTATAGACGGTGTGTAGCATGGTTTCATAGAACCCATGCGGCGCATCCCATGACGACAACATAGGCCACATTTTGGGAGAAAAGACGCACGTTCTCGGAATGAGAACGTGCGTGTGTGTATCTGTGTTGAAGGTGAATAAGTTAAACGCATTTCAAACTTAGAACAAGCAGCAAATTAGCCAGGCTGCAAGGCCCTTGTTGCCTTCATTCAATCCAGCACTCCAAAAGAGTTCATTTCTAAAATCTGAGAAAGCCGTCGTTCTGAGAGCCCAACTGTTCCAGTCCAGGGAGTCGGGGATCCTCTGGTTTTACTCTCCTGGCTCACTTGTGCACACTCCATCTCAGCACACCCAAGTCGTCTAGAGTAGGAGTAAAACACATCATGTTTTACCCCTTTTACCAGTGGGTTGGTCAGCAGGCTACTGGTTGATAAGCAACCCTGCACAGCTTTAGGCTTGCTAGCTCTATAAGTATCTGCAGTGTCAGAATAACAGTGAGAAAACACAGCGACATGACATCACTGGTTATACATCTATATGGACAACTTGTTTCATATTATTAGGTTTCAGAAATGAACTGTCCAATATGACACATGCATCCCCGCATTCAATTAATGTGAACCGAACGGTACTAAATCTGCCTCGATGGTCACATTTCAGAGGTGGCCTCACAGAGGATCATCTGGGCTGATAAGCCTTTGTCCCGTTGGAGCTGTGTGGGTACGGAAAGGTAATCATCTGTCATCAAATTTCCATTTCTCTCCACGCGGGGTTCTGGAGATGCTGGATTTCGCAGCGCGTTTCAATGGGGCTATTTTCGAATGCTTCACCATGGGCGTGTTATCACCCAATCACAAACAGCGAGATACGGTCCGGGCGTTATTGCATTTCCACGGAGCTGAGAATGCCTGTGTTCCCGTACGGTGTTATCTCAGGCGGCTTATGGCGTTCCTTCACTGGGACTTACTCCACTCATCAATTCTGCATGTCGCTCCACTGAACCTCCAGCAGCGGATTGGCCGGCAGACGCAGCGGCCTCAGCAGAGGCCGGTTTTGATTGGTTCTGGAGTGTTCTTCATTAGAGAAGACTTCAACAGCACGCTGACCCCTGGACGGTTCCAGCACATGTTTTGATAAATGAGCTTTTTTCTCTTCCCTGTCTCACACACACACACGCACACACACACACACACAGAGAGAGACAGAGAGAGAGAGAGAGAGAGAGAGAGAGAGAGAAAATCCCTTCCCTTTTTGAACAATGCACCTCTAAAATCTATGGCCAGCAGGCTTGGATTTCCAGTCATCACTAACCCCTTGTGAAAAGTGCTTACTGTAGCCTAAATTAAGATGTACAAACAGCCAAAGATCCATTAGCAGTCTGAATGACTTGGATTTGGTTGGTTTTCAGCAGGTGGTGCTCAAGTTGACCTTGGCAGAGCAATCCAAAAACACAGACAGGAGCTTCTCTGCAACCGTTTGCTGCACGTGGGGCCACCTCGTGCTTAACCACGGTTGGTGATGGTGACGCAGCGACACGAGCTTCTATCCCACCCTCGTCTGACAGAGCAAACGTGACGAGAAGTGTTCCGTACGTCTGGTGGTGACAAGAAAATCTGATTTGGACACCAACCGGATCAGAGGAATTTGTGAGATCTTCATCTTCAGTGTGCCAGCCCACACAGAGCTTCACTTTGCTCAGTGTTAGCCTAAATCCAAGCACAGCATCGGATCTGTTGAGGGGCTAGACAGGAAACGGAAGGGTGGGATATAATCTAGAGACGAGCCAAACTTGTGAGACCTAGACTGGACTTTAATTGCAACTCAAGGCCCTTCCCAAAATTGAGCAAGACAGTTGCTCCCAAAAGTACTGCCTAATTACTAACATCCATCCATCCATCCGTCCATCCGTCCATCCATCATCCATCCACTGCGAATCCAACCCAAGAAACGTTTTTAACTTGAAGTGCCACAGCACGAAAT
>OMLC01097908.1:0-17212 GCA_900302585.1 Regalecus glesne
TGATGTGAAGAAGAGTAGAGGGTCTGACAAGTCAACGTGAAGTTTAAACACAAAAAACATGTCTGTCTGTCTGTATATATATAAATATTATACACACACACACACATCCCTGCTTACTAACACACACACACACACACACACACACACACACACACACACTCACAATGGCAAGCCTGGCTGCACCTGGAGTCTTCATCAAACCAACCCAACAGCATTGTCCTGTATAATTAAAGCTAACAATACAACAAGCTTCAATAGCTCATTGTACAGTCATGGTTGCTATTAACCAACCAACCACTGCCAACACTCTGGAGGGGAATGGACCAGTAGATAACACGGGTGTATTGAAGCAAATATTTTCTCTGTAACTGGATGATCAGGTCACTATCAAGATCTGCCCTCTGGTCCTGTTCCATAGAGAGGTTTCTTCACTTGTGTATTTACTTTTCCATCTCATTGTTATTATCTAGCCATGCCAGCATAATTTCCTGACCGCACAGAATATTTACAGCTGCAATCGGAGGAGATCCGATGATAACATTACAGCTTGTGTATATCCAAAAATGGCCAAAATATGAACACTTTTACTATTGCTCACTTTAATGCTTTCTGTGACTTCGCTGGGGTGAATTAGAAATGGTTTTCTCTCTTTTCACCATAGCAGCCAACTGTGGAAGAATTAGGCAGGTAAAGCCAGGTGTGAGGATGAAGTGGCATGGCTGGGGCTAAGATTTCAAGATGGCGCTCCACTAGGGCAGCAGCCAGTTACAGCAGCTCTCGCTCACTGTTGAGTTTTTTCTTTTTCTTTCTTGTGTTACTAATTTTTTTACTAGATTTTTACCAATTTTCCATCTTTCTGCAATTTCCCCCTGCGGGACTGATAAAGGAATATCTTATCTTAAGAAGGAGATATGGGAGCTCAAACCTATACAGGGTTCAACTTTATTTGGTGAGGCAGTGGAGAAGGTTCTGGCACAACCACACTATTGACCCGGTTTCATTTCTAATGGTCCTCTCGGAAATGGAGGTCAATCACCAGTTACCATGCCAGTATCACCATAGGTGTCGAGTTAAGAATGATCAGTACCTGTGGCTTCAAGGCATTTTGTTGTACTGCTATAAGATCTGTACTGACATACTGGTGTTTTGTTCTGTCAAGGACTTTCTTTTCTACATGTTTATTCATCTCTTCTGCACTTGCCATATGAGTTAGATGTGCCTGCTCTAGCAACCAATCATTGGCGGTCACTCAGGGTCGGGTATGACACCCCCCCCAGACCATAAAAAAATCCTTTATGGGGACACCTGTGGATGACTGTGTTTAACGTGGGGAGACTGGTGCGCAGACATCCACCACATGGACCATTCTTCTACCATCGAGGTCTTGGGTTGTTGGATTGTTCTTTATCAGGGACCCCCCCCTTGATATTTCCACTATGTGTGAGCCTACGAGGAGCATAGCTACAGATGGCATAGTTCTCAGAATGTCAGGACCGCACAAGCTACTCTACCAGGGCAAGGTGACAATCCGTGGATCGACATGTCAACCTATGGAACACTTGAGATGCTGACTGGCAGGGAAAACTGCGTAGACGCCTGTATAGTCTGCAGACATTCTGCCCATGCTGTTGCATTTTCAAAATGAAGACAGCTACTTTGCAGCATGGGCTAAATACAAGGTCATACGCTTTTTTTTTCTTGGCTGGTCCATTTTGATCAGAACAACATCCTCGATGACAGAATCCATAACACAGTGTGACCACAGCCCAAGGAGCCAACATAGATTTATTGCAGTTGTGTAACAGTAGATCCTTCATACCAGTAAACATTTCAGTAACCCGATTTGCTACTGGACCTAAACTGTCCTATTTGCAATAGTTTCTGTTTGACATTTATTTCCCCTTCTCTTACCATTTATTCACCAGAAAATGAGACGATTGACTCAACCGAGTCTGAGTTCCCATGTGGTGTGCGCCAGTGTCCGGCAAAGTACGCTTGCAGTGATACCTGGATCGGCCCCAATGACGGCATCACACAGTTTGACAACATCCTGTTTGCCGTGCTCACCGTCTTCCAGTGTATCACCATGGAGGGATGGACAACTGTTCTCTATAATGTAAAGTCAGCTCACACACGCTCATGTGCTATTCCACACACACGCACAAGCACAGGTCACAAACACCTCCATACAGAGTAACATGTAGATATTTATGCATAGACACACTCAAAATCATATTTTAGCTGAATCTATCATGGAGTGCAACATGCATTCTAACCCCAGCTTGGTAAAGTTTATCTGAAAGCCGCTAAGACATCAGTGTTTTACTGACGGTAAGGCCACAATCATGTATTGGACTACAGTTGCATTACAATATCATAGAGAAAGGCCCATTTTACACGTGTGTGGTGAACTTGGAATACATTATCCAACCGAACCCCTGTACCCATGTGAGACTAGCCAATTATGCCCCACTACCTCCAAAATGCTTCATTTCTGAATACCATTGTTGCTTGTTTTCCATTGCAATCCAATCCTGCCTGTGAAAGTTATATATCTTTTAACAGCGTCTATTTCTATGAAATATATCAACCTCCTGGATCAACACTATCAGGTACTCCCACTGGGAAGCCGCAACCAGTTTAACACTCACAGCGGGATTTTTGTGTTGTTTTATTTAAATTGGAAGTTCACAGAGCTGAATCAGAAATGCTTATCCTGGAGTGCTGTTGCTCTGCATTTTAGCTGGAGGGCCAAGGGACATTAATCCAGGAGGCTTGACAGGCTTCCGCAAAATTATCTATTAGTCCTATGATAATAAGTTAGGTCATACTAAGCAAAATAGATATACCCTAAAGTCACTGACATAAGAATTAAATACATCTTTAATATACATCATTATATCTTCAAACACACAAAGATTAACTAAATTAGATTAGCTAAATAAATATATCAATGTTAATGTCGAGATCATAACTTTTTGCATAATCTGTCTCCCAACAGATATAAAAGGACAAGTAAGGACTCAAGATACAGACAGATTTCATGGCTAGGCAAGCAGAACGACAGACAGGAAGGTACAAAGATAAATAAACAGGAAGATGGAGGCAGGTAGGAAGGTAGATGGACAGATGTGTAGCTAGACAGGCAGGCAGAGATGGCAGCATATGGCCAGGCAGTGACAGTGCTCACTAATCTCATCCAGCCCTGGCTTGCATGACTCCCCAATAAATCAAACCCAGCCACATTCACCTGTCACTGTACCCAAGCTAAAAGAAATGGCCCTTTTCAGATAGTACGAGGTCAATTTTTACATGTCACGGTTAGTCCCCACATCGTGCGGATGGACATGGATTTAGATGGAGTGTGGGGGATTAAGGCTGGATGCCCTTCCTGATGCCCCACAGGAGGTTTGAACCCACAACATCTGGCTATTCAGTTCTTGAAACGGACACTTAGTGCCTAGCTACCGTAGCCTGTTGCAGATAGTAAAACTGCAAAATAAACAACCTGTTCTGGTGAAGTGATCTGTGGAGCGTTAGTCCCGAACAGTTTTGGCAGATCAATTACAGACAGCAGTTTTATTGCTGAAAATTCACGCTTTTCTGCTGTTCTGCTTTACTCATTTCTTTTTTTCCCCATTTACAGAGCTCAACTTGTCAAATGAAGCCAATCATTTCAGCTTCTTTCACAATTTTAAACTACCACTTCCCGTGGATGAGGTTTTCTAATTTACATTCGTTTATATGCACAGGTACGCTCACACAGCCAACTCTGCAAGTATACAGACAAGCTGCGATGCAAAGCTATAATTTCTGGCTTCCTGCTCTTTCAGTTCTCTATCTGGATGGATGAAGGCAGATGATTTGCAGTGATTGCATTACATTGCCTTAGCTGATGCTGAATGGGCTCCACTGATGAAGGAGCAAAGACAAGGGAGGGGAATGACATGCAGCTCCTGTACAGGAGACCCCTGAGACTTACTAATACTGTTAGCTGTGACATAACATGCACATGAATACACACACATCATAAAAGACAACACACACACATGCACACCCATACTGTCCCAGTCTACATTGTTTACATTGTGAAACTGACTTTTGTATATAAAGTCACTTTATAAGCCCCAAACCAACCTAGCTATAAACCACTGAGCCAATGATGCTAGTATGTCTCTCTGCTAGCTAGAGTACCTATTCTCTGGTGTACAATAATACTGACTCTCCACATTCTTCCTCTGTGTCTCTGTGACCAGAGTAAATCGATATCTGTAATGTTCCCATTTGCCATCCTCGCTGCTTCCTTTCTGTGGCCTCAAAAAGCCCAGATATACTGAAAGCATCTGGCTTGTATGTTTTCAAGTACACGTACCGTTTTAAATGGCCGAAAGTGCGCCAAAACCATGATGAGACGAACCTTCTTGATGTCCCTCTCAAACTTTGTTTTGAGTTTGGAACCTTTAAAGAGGAGCCAGTCAATAAATCTTTTTTTTTCTGTAGCCACAGTATCTATTTAGAGACTGGATTTATTTAGATCTCTTTTAGATCACTACCCAATCTTACAAGATGGGGAACAATTAAACATACAATAATTCATAAATCAGCACTTTATTATTAACCTACACATCATATACATACACAGATCGAACCTAAATACATTTGCTCATATGCCTTATTGTACCTTATTGTACCCAGCATATCTCACTTGGTAGAGCGGTTGTCTGGCAATTGGAAGGTTACAGGTTTGATGCCCGGTCCTACACAAAGAATGTCGAGGTGTCTTTGAGGAAGACACTGAATCCCTAACTGCTCCCCGAGCGCCAAATGGTGGCAGCTCACTGCTCCTATACAATAGGAAGGATTAAATGCAGAGAATTCCAAATTTCCCCTTGTGGGACGGTTAAGGGAATCAAAAAACAAAAAATCCAAAGCATATACACATACTTCTGCATTTCCTCTACATAATATCTGAGTCTAATCCTGACCTAGATAGATGCTACAGCTTTTGCCTCATCCCTCTGAGTCCTTGCTCTCAGTTCTTCGTCATCTCAGTGGGGTGGTTTGACTTTAATTGCACTTTTCCTAAAAGGAGCAGCATGATGCTCAACAACATCTGTAAACAATTTTATTAGACAATCAACAGCACGCACCAGTTCATCCCCAAGATAAACAAGGTCCCATGAAACAAACAGCAGCCAATTCTCTCCGGCGGTCTTCGAAGTTAACATATTTAAAACTCTATCTTAAAGTCACTCTGGGGGGGGCTTTCTGACATGTTAGTTTATTAAGTAATGCACTTTTTATCCGTCTAAGATAATAGGGTAGATTTAGCATTTGAGTGGTTATTTGAAGCATTACAGAATATTAGATCCTTAATATTTTCAATTCTATGCCCAAATTTGTTTCTGAAGAACCTCATGAGACCCTGTATTTTTACATAAATTAAGACTATATATACTTTCTAAACTTTGTTTTTTTATGTTTGAAAGTTTAAAGCTATAAGAGGTACAGATTTTCCCCAGAGGATAATAATAAAGATATTATTAGTATTATCATTAATATTGTTATCATTCATAACAACAACAACAAAATGACAAGCTATGTCCATATTGAGCCTGTTTTTAGAGGACTCGTGTTCAAAAATGTGAATTTTGGAGGCCAGCCAAAATGTCTCGATGGAACTATGAAGCCTTAACTTCTCCTGAGCACTGTGTGGCTGCTGCCCTCACCACTCCTATATAAAGGGATGGGTTAATTGCAGGGAGTAAATTCCACTGGTCTTGGTCATGTGGCAAATAAAGCAATTCTATTCAATGATTCTCATTGCAGCTAACATCATTTCTTGTCCCTGGCTATAGGATTATATGTAATGCTAACCTTACATATGCTAGTGACATGTAGCAGGGAACTGACATTAGAGCTTGATCAGGCTTTTAATATAAGTTTAATGTATATAGTTATCTCTCTTTAAGATACTGCTGGTTCTATGGTGTAGGCATTTAAAATCTAATGCCCTCAGTGTACCATAGGAGCATCAAATGACATGCATCAGTCCATTTTTAGTGGGTTTCGGTCTTAAGAGCAAACCACACACTGATGGTTATTGTTGTTAAAGTGGCCCATTAGCTCAACTAATCTGTACACCTTAAATTCTCCAATGATATATGTCATTTCAGTCCTCCATCAGAAGTCCTCCAGTCATGCAAAGTGTAGTCCTGCAGTGCCAGGATGACTCTTTTAGGTTTACTTGGTATTGCTGAATGCAGCAGCTTTAGATATGTTCATTTTTTTTCCTTTCTTGTTTCCATCTTTCAGACCAATGATGCCTTGGGGCCCACCTGGAACTGGCTCTACTTCATTCCTCTCATCATTATCGGTTCCTTCTTTGTCCTCAACCTGGTGCTTGGAGTACTCTCTGGGTAGGCTCACTCATCGGGTCTGGTTGGTCTTTAAATAAGTTCTCATCTAATAAATTGAGCTCGGAGACAAACGGAAGAAGCAGGGAATAAGCAGGATAGTACTTGGAGACACAATAAGATGTGATCAGTACACCCAACCTTCATATCTGTACTAAATATTTTTACAGTACAGACTGTCTACATTTTATTTATTTTTGTTAAACTTCTTTATTGGAGAATCATCAAATTTGCAGTCTCAGAGCAATTAGATTCTAATAGAGGTCTCTTTGCAAATTTAAACAAGAGATTTACACCCATGCTACCGTCTGATAGAGTGAGATGGTCGACTTATACAGCCTTATACTGTCGAGGCAGGTGGCTGATTTTATACATGGCACCAGAGTCTATATGAGCTAATGAGTTTCACCAAAAGGTTAATGGGCATCCACTGTCCTTATTTCCACAGTGAGAAAGGCACTGTCAAGACCCCTTTTGCCTCCATTGCTCTCTCTGACCCATCTTATCACCCCCCTCTTCACCTCCCCATAGCTTTTGCCTTCTCTTCTCCTTTTTCTTAGTTCTTTTCCACCTCTCCCCTTTGTCCATTTTTCCATATACCCCCTCTCCTCAATTCTCAGCCTGCCCCTATAATCATCTCTACTGTCATGACATCATTTACTTCTGTTGTCTCTTGTTCTCTTCTCTTCTTTTCTTCCCTTCCGTTTGATTGGTACAGACATCAGCTCACATCAACAATAGCTGTTTCCACATCTGCTCCTAAAGACAATGTTAATCTCAATGAGATCACTGTTGCGGATACTCAATGGGGTTTACAAACACAGGGGGTGAAATTAATGGTCTCGCGGCTGCTTTTGGGTTCTGCAGGGAGTTTGCCAAGGAGCGAGAAAGGGTGGAGAATCGCCGGGCCTTCATGAAGCTTAGACGTCAGCAGCAGATTGAGAGAGAGCTGAATGGCTACCGGGCCTGGATCGACAGAGCAGGTGGTATTGGTTATTTATGTCTTGATGGGTAAGGGGAGATGTTTCCATTGAAGCTTTGAAAAATAACAAACTCATATGTTAACTAAGACATGCATAAACAAGTAGAACACTCTAGAAAAGGAACAATCATCAGTCTTTACCTTCAACTGATATATAAATGAGCTCCTCCTTAATGGCATCGTGATTAGCCGATAAGAATACCGGAGGTACTATTGGAACCGAGAGCTCGTGTCTTATTCTGATAGGACAATGTCAGAGAGTGACAGAGGCTCTTCTTGGCAGAGTTGGAAGCCCTAATAGATGTAAGATGGTTTGGCTACATGCTAAAAATGAAACATTTCTCAAGGAGATTCTATTTAGCATCCTCTTTGTCTGCCTCTCCCCAAACCCTAAGAACCGGTCAAGTGTGACTAAAATGAAAATATGCTCTTACCATCAAAGACATTATGCAATGCAATGTGTAATGTTCAGATTTTCCTTTGGTAAATGAGATTGAGGGTGCAGTTCTAACTGCATAATCACATCCTTCATTTTCGTGCCCTGAGGCTGACAGACTTAAAATTACTTTTAATGGGGCAAAATTATCAAGTCGACGACAAAAAATCTTTTCACCGCTATCATAGCAAATCAGATTTGACGTTTTCCACGCCATAGCATTGACACCACCAAAAACATTCAATAATTATGGGGAGAGATAGCTTTCAACATACACGGCTAACATGCATCTGCATCCATACCAATTAATTTTTTTTCAATTTTTTTTCAAATAGTAATGCAGTATGAAAATACATGTGCTGTAATCCTAAACGTGTTGGTCACCAAGTGAGGGACCTCTGTGTTTTGTAGAATTAAGACCGCTGTGCACTTTCTGTCTGAAGTATCATCATCTACCCTACACCTCTCTTTACAATCACACTTGCTGCCTTCCAGAGGAGGTGATGCTTGCTGAAGAGAACAAGAACTCGGGTCCCTCTGCTCTTGATGGTAAGACACCAGAGGTCTTCGTCGTACGAGTCACACTAGTCATACTTTGCATATTCCTCTGACACACACACACTTATTGCATTGCTGCTTGATTTCTGTGAGATTTTATCATAATTAAATCTACTCTTGAACCATTCTAATATAGGAAATTCTATGTAACTGCATATGTGACTATTGCTTACTTTTGTATCTGTGACTGAGTGTTTTCTCACTCAGTCTCATTTTTTTCAGATAACCAGTCAAAGACGACCTGTTTTTATGCTCATTTTAATGTGGCTGACTTCTTTTAGAAATTATATTATACTTTTGAATGACTTTGATTAATCAAAAGTTTTCCTACAAAAGATATTATTATTGAGCTTGCATCAAGACACTTTCCACAAAAGCGTCGGAGAGAACCGCAGTCAATTAGATGGAAATTCCTTATGCAGACTATCATATCTGTTGTTTTTGTAATGAGGCTCCTGTGTATGAATCATTTCCACTTTTTTTATTGAAACAAGTGCCATTGTACCCTCAAAAGCAGTCCTTCATATTCGTAGTATTATAAAGGGTGTTGCTAAACCTGTCACTAGACACCAGGTCCGACAAGCACCCCGAAGGCCTTTTCTGAACCTGTCAGCTTGCAACCGCTCCTCTCTCCCAAACCAACAATCAATTTTCTTATTTTTTTTGTTTGTTTTTATTATTAAATATTGATTGATTGGCAGCTCTCAGGAGGCTCCCAGAGTGGAGTACAAGCAGTAGCTATGGTGAGAATTATCCTCTTTTGCTGCTCCTCCTTAACCATCTTCATCATTCCATTTACTCCACACAAACACAGCAACAACAAAAATAACAGAACAATTTGTTTCAGTCATGAAAAACCTAAAGACACACATACTTCTCAAAGTTAAACGAAATTTTGGCTAGTGCTGAATAACTCAAATCTGTGGTAAAAGCAGACAGCAGGTTCAGCTGCCGTGAAGAGAATAAATGCAAAAGCTGGAATCGTAGCTTTGATTAAAAGGAATAGTGGTGCACTGCTGTTGCCTTAGCAACCACTTAGCTGAAACAGCAGTGCTCTGTTTGCATGTGTAGGTTTATATGTGTGTTACGCTGTTCGCGAAAATTTATGTCAACATGCTCATCCGGCAAGTTCTCTGAAATGGCATGTTTGCACTGCACGGTGTGTATATGACAGTATGGACAGCTCTACAACACGGCTTAAACAACCAATAGGAAAGAAAAGCATGGCTTGTAAGGCTGCCTACCTCCAAGCATGGGTTGCTTTGACTGATATTTTATCAGTAAATGGAAGCAGATGTTTCGCATTAAGACATCGGGATGGTTGCTCTGGCATTAAGCTATCATTTTGACCTCACTCAACTGCGATGCTAATGAGAACAAGTATCCCTTTCAGCAACATCTTTGCAGGCACTGGCTTGTCATGGAGATGATTCCTAATGCGATTTATTTTTCGTCATTTACTTTTTCATTATCTTTTCATTGCTTTTCACTGTATGATTCCCACCCCTGGAAATTCCGGCCTGTGTCTACATACGGGTATCTCAGCAGTGTTCGGGTGGTAATACACAGGGCAGTTCTATGGGCAAAGTAGATGTACAGTTAGGAACACGGATCCAGAGGGGTGAAAATTATTATTTAATTTTTTTTTCTTGGGATCAAAGCAAAATACAGAAGCAACTACTTGAATACCACAAATCTTTCATGCTGCCCATCTACATACCCTGTGTATAACTGCTTTAACAACATTGCATAGACTTACGCAGTGCCACAGCATACTTAAGAATGTGTGTGTTTTAGGTTGTGTTTCCTGAATGACGTTCTTTGGGAGCCCAGTGCTTAACCTAATCTGTTCACAGTGTTAAAGAGGGCCACCACCATCAAGCGGAGAGGGATCGATGTAGTGCGAGGACCATCCAGTGAGGAACAGTACAGTGACATTTCCTCTGTGGGTGAGTTGGTTTCCTTGTACACTAATAAATGCAGACACATGCACCACGAGGGCACGAGTTGATAATAGATGTACTACAGCTGCCAGTGAGAAAGAAACCACTAGACCAGGGGGGTTGATTGTGCCATGGAAAGCCAAAATGGTGCATGTTTTCATTCTAACCGATCCCTTTACCCACTGATTTCACTGACAATTAAAATAGCGGTTTTTGTAATTGGGTTGAACGAAACCTGCCTCCTCTTGGCCCTCCAGGGTACATGGTCGACACCCCTGCACTTGACTGAACTGCTAAAGCTATACTTTAGTCTTTAGATATGAAAGTGCATGATAGGTTATTTCAACCCATGTTTACTGGTGTGAGCATGCATTGAATTCCCTTACAGGCACAAACATAAGGTTCGATTAAGGTTTGACGTCTTTTCTCAGTCTCTTCCACTGTCCATTTCATCCTTGCTTTTCTACACAGGCATACCAATGGCCAGAGCCAGTATAAGGAGCGCTAAGCGAGGGCCCACTGCATATTTCCGACGTAAGGAACGTTTGCTGCGAATCTCCATCCGACGTATGGTGAAGACACACGCTTTCTATTGGACTGTGCTGGGCCTGGTGGCTCTAAATACAATGTGCGTGGCCATTGTTCACCATAACCAGCCCTTCTGGTTGTCCAGCTTCCTCTGTGAGTAGCACCTAGTTCTTTCATCCTCACGCAGATTATCCTGATCCCTGGGACATAGCCTGCTTTTTCATATAGCTTTGGTCTAAGTATTGTAAAGGTTTTCTCAGGATTTTTAAAGTTTCCGTTACATCATTCTCTGAAAGTTAAAACAGTAAATAAGTAAAAGCAGTCTTCTTTACGGTCTCATTCAGCTGCTGTACAAAGCCTCACCGAAATATTTTCTCCTATCTGCTGAACTGACAATATTTTAATTAACTGATATAAATATTGAAAGGATTTATCATCAGTGTTATTAATAGTTACCAGGGCCTATGTTTTGTAGATCTTTAAGCCACGTTTAGTGGGTAGAGCGGTCGTCTGGCAATCGGAAGGTTACAGGTTTGATCCCCGGTCCTGCAGAAAGCATGTTGAGGTGCCCTCGAGCAAGACACTGAACCCCTAACTGCTCCCTGGGCACCACATGGTGGCAGCTCACTGCTCTTATACAATAGGATGGGTTAAAATGCAGAGAAATTCAAATTTCCCCTTGTGGGACTGATAAGGGAATCCATTTATTTAGAAATATCATTGTATAACTTGGCTTTTTTGGGACCCCCTTGAAATTAAGCTGGTATATCTCAAGGGTCTTTTCCCAATAGATACGTTTGGAGAACTTAATTCTATGTTGATACGTATGTCATTGGTTTTTGAAAATGTATATCTCAGCGATTCTTTTGAAATGAAACTAGTGTTCAGTCTTCAGTGTATTGTTCTGACTTCTCCTGCCATAAGCCATATCTAAAAACTTGGTTGGGCATAGGTTTTACATAGTGATGTAATATCTGTCAAAGGTCAGCCTGATTTGTCTCTGCTTGTTGGTCACAGTTGCTTGGTTTCTTATTCGACTACTCAGCTATATACCTTATTTTTTGCATTTTGCTGTGGTGGGGATATGTTGAAGCATCTGTCAGAGAGTAGCCATAAATATAACTCTGATTTAGATTATTCATGGATAAGCAAATACAACTATTAACTAATTCAATTATAAAAAAGAGTACTGTATTATTTTGAATATCAGTTTCTACAATAGTAGCTTTAAATTATCCATTTGTTTTCTTTTCTTCATTATTGCTGCTCCAGACTATGCAGAGTTCCTGTTCCTGTTTCTGTTTCTGACTGAGATGTTTCTGAAGATGTACAGCCTGGGACCACGCCTCTACTTCCACTCCTCATTCAACTGCTTTGATTGCAGCGTCAGTGACTTTTCGCTCACTCTATACATCTGTGTTCCTGTCTATCATCCCCTCATTCTCTCTCTCTCTCTCTCTCTCTCTCTCTCTTTCTCTCTCGCTCTCTCTCCCTCTCTCTCTCTTTCTCTCGAAAGTACTTGCATGATACTTGTCCTTACCCCTACGCCACAGTCCCTTTCTCTTGTTTGTATGCGCGGGTCTCTCAAGTGCAGTGTTTATAAGAGCACCAGCAGTCATCTTAAGTTGATTTTGAAAGTACTCCTGGCATCTAAGGAGTGAGCATCATCAGTAAAACGCATCAATCCAAAAAGCCTCGAATCCTCAGTGAAATGGTTGGTCTGTGGCTGTGGTGTGTTGTTATTACTTTGATCACTGAAAGCCATGGTTGGTTGATTGTGCCATCAGTACGGCGAATCTCCTGGCCCCACCTGCCTGTGTCTACTTAATCCTATCCTCATGAGACATGATGAAACGACCCATCTGTAAAAATACAATCCTAACTGATGCACACAGTGGCTGTCCACCCCAAGTATGTCATTATTTTGGTTAGACTTTGTAATTTGTTTTATTCTTTCTTTTGTTTTGTTTTTTCTTCATTTAAAAAAAATAAATTTTATCCACTTTTTTCCTCGCCCAAATTTCCGGAGTTGCCTACTGCTGGGTCAGTCTCTTTGATGCCCCTCTAGAACGTCGACAGGAATGTGTCTCCTCCAAGTCACATGACTACTAGCCCTCGGTAATTTACACATCATGGTCTGGTGGGGAAAGCACAGTGCTTGGCCGTCAGAGGAGAATGAAGCAGAGTACTTTCCCTTCACTTAACCAAGAGGCCTGGACCACCCAGAGCGGGACACTAGTGAACCCAGAATACTTTATCCAACCTAACCCTTATACCCATGTGAGGCTTAGCCAATTATCACCCACTAACTATGGACCTCTGGCTGTGGTTGGAAATGGTGCAGCTGGGATTCAAACACCCAACTGCATGAGGCAGTGATGCACTGAACATAGGTGTCTTAACCCCCTACACCATCAGAGGCCCCAGACATCGCAATTGTTGTTCGTTGTGGGATTTGCAAATGAGAAAAACAGCTAACTTTGCATCACTTTGTCATTTGTTATTTTTGTCTTTTTTCTTCATTTCACAATGTTGACCAGACAGCAAGATTTGTCATGTTTCTTGCTGACAGGAGAGCGTTTGGGTTGTAGTCCTCCACGTATCTGTTGGGGTGCATGCCATTTAAGATTGTACCTTCAACCATAAACTTAAAGACTACTTCACCTTAATCCTAAACCTAACCACTGTAGCTATAGTTGCCATTGCTAGCGTGCAAAAATTGACTTCTGTACACTTACATGATATTTTCAAGTGGTGTTATTTGGATGGTGCTTGCTTCAATATGAAACGATAGTACTCGTCAGTCACATCACATCACTCTTAGACACCGACTGACATGTCTGTAAAGAAAGGGACACCATCAGAGACATGGACAGTGTTGCTCTGTATTCCGCAGCTCCCCGTTATGCCTTCTCTATTGCTCTCCCCTGTTACCCGCTCTGCACCTTGTCTGGGTGAAAGACAGGTTTTGCAGAACTCCAGCAGGGAATGTTATTGGTCTGTTGGTCGTGGTGTCACAAGATTTTTGAAATAAGATTTATTGATTTTTGAATTCAAATGGATTTTTGAATTGTACAACCTGTGGAAATAAGAATCCATTTTCAACACTCAATCATTTGCATTGGTTGAAGTTACTATATAAATACAACGTAAAAGCTGTAGAAACCAAAATTTCAACTCTAGATGTTCTTTAAATGTGAAGTTGTCTCCTGATCAACACTGACATCTCCTTCCCTGTGTCTCCAGGTCATTGTGGGCAGCATCTTTGAGGTGCTGTGGGGTTTCTTCAGGCCTGGAACCTCCTTTGGCATCAGTGTACTGCGTGCCCTCCGTCTTCTCAGGATCTTCAAGATCACTAAGTTGGTGTTTAGATCCTGTATAGTTTAAGCCCATTCCATCTATTTATCGGTGGTGTTGATACCATTTACAAGCTGAATAGTATTTCTCTGAACATAAGAAAATTTGACAATATTTTTGTTTGTGTAAAGTCTGAATGCGATTATCCAGTTACTTCATTTCTCACATAAAGCTGCTATAAGGAGTTTTTCCTTGAATACTTATCATTCTCAATTTAATTTGGTGCCTCAGTGTGTTGGACATGCAAATAAGACCCTCAGAATGTCAAAGTAGCTCAGCAGTAGAGCACATACCTCCAAGTCAGGGGTCACGGGTTTAACCCCATCGTGGGGGCTTCAGGGAGGGTATCTGGCCTTAACCTCCCTCGTTCCATCAAGGTTCATATCCACCTCACAGCATGGGGACTAACCATGACATGTAGAAATGGACCTGGGCTATACGATTATCTCAAATGCATGTCTCTGGGTCAGATTTCCCATGAAATCTGACTAAACCATTTAGGGCATCCAGATGAATACATTCCCACAATTGGAGATACATTATCCTACTGTTGTATATCTTGAAGATACCTGTTTTTTTTAAATACCGGTAATTCTCTCTTAAAAACAAATATACGTGCTCCCATAGATCAATGCAACAAGGCAGTTGGCTAAACACTTCAACTTTTGTCCGTAGAAGCATACAGTCAGCAAAATCCTAAATCTCCTTGTGTCAGCTTTAAGTAATTTGAATTGATTACATTGCAGTTACTCCTATTCCTTTCAGAGAATTGTGCTGCATTTTGAGATTAATATGTGGTTCTGTTTCCTGCTCTTGCATGGCAAATTGTGACTGTCAAGGTACTGGGCGTCTCTGAGGAACCTCGTCGTTTCTCTGATGAATTCTATGAAGTCCATCATCTCCCTCATCTTCCTGCTCTTCCTCTTCATCGTTGTCTTTGCCCTGCTTGGCATGCAGCTCTTTGGTGGGAGGTAAAAATAAATTGTGTAGCGTGTTTGAGCATGGCTGGTAAAGTTGAACAAAATTAAATTAATTATTTGAGTCTGATTTTTAATAAGCCCCCTGTGCCCCATGTTTATTTGTTCATAACAAATTGGAGGGAGCTAATAGCCAGGCAGAGACTGATGTGAAGTTATTTTGATGGGGGGAAAAAAGGGATATAAACAATTAAATGTCTCCCAGGGATATTATTCTCTCCCACACTGTTGATAAACATTTACCACCAAGTTTAAATGCACACACTTTCACAGATAAGAAAGCATGGCTTAAGTAGGTCTTATGGTTCAGTAAATGGATCCTTGTTAGATGCAATGGTGGGTTGATTTTCATGCCATGTTTGAAATCTCAGGCCATTCCTCAGCCCAATGCTATTCTTTTATTTCTTGCTTATTTATGTAGCTGAAGCCAAGATAACACTGTCCTGAGACTGGCCTATCTGTACTGATACAATACTTACTCTCTCAGGGACTTTATGAACTCGGTGGAGATTTGAAATTGTACCTCCACTGCACACACACAACTGTCGTTTCTTTGTTTTTCCCCTGAGTCAGAGCACTGTTTCCAGGAAAGAGTCGCTCCAGTAAAGTCCGAGTGAGATAAACAAGCCCTGTGTCTGAAACAAATCTGTAGAATACTGAGCACACAGAAAACATCTCCCGCTCCATCAGCCAGCAAGTGGTCATCGCAAGATCATTGATTTTTGTATGACACCAAGGAGGCAACATAGAAATTCTGGACCAAGCTCAGCTTTTCAGTGTATGATATGCGTAATTTCTTTCTCCCAGGTTCATCTTTGAGGATTACACCCCGACAAACTTTGACACCTTTCCTGCGGCCATCATGACTGTCTTTCAGGTCTGGGGATATAAGCAAAAGTCTATAGTGTTATTCACACTTGCAAGGTGAACAAGGAGCCTCTAGATCAATACAGGGAAAAGACTACAAAATATGTAACAATGTTAAAATACAACTGAACTCGCAAATGTGACATCTTTGCCATACATCACCAACTAGTACCGTTGAATTTAGTGGGTTTATTGGTCATTCAATTATATTGTACAAATTTATATATTTTTATATCATGGTAAACAGTTTTGATGTTTAATGCTTGTGTTTGTGTGTGTGTGTGTGTGTGTGTACATCTGTGTGGGCTTGGTGTTACTATGATAACTGCTTATTCTCTCAGATCCTGACTGGCGAGGATTGGAATGAAGTGATGTACAATGGTATCCGCTCTCAGGGAGGAGTCAGGTCCGGCATGTGGTCCTCCATCTACTTCATAGTGCTCACCCTGTTTGGAAATTGTATCCTTCTATAAACTCTCTTCGGGGAAAGGAAATAAGCAATGATATCTTAAAGAACTTTAAAATGTTCTAAATTTTAAAAAAAAGAAAAATCTTTTTTGGAATGTGTGCTTTTTCCTTCTTTTGAGAAACTACCAATAAAAATAGACTTTCTTACTAACAGTTCTTTTGATGAATGCACATTTTATAGCTTCATGAGCTATAATAAAAAGGGTAGGAAGCTTAAAAAAACCTTTGCCTTGAATTTAATGTGAGTTCAAAGGTCCAAAAACACATAGACTATGTCCTTAACACAAATGTGACCAGACACACTGCTGAATGTCTTTTTGGCCATTGCTGTGGATAACCTTGCCAATGCACAAGAGCTGACCAAGGTAAATACATTAATACATTTATATATATATATATACATACATGTGTGTGTGTTTATATATATATGTATATATATACATACATATATCACACAAACAGGATTTGTATTCCGGCCGTTTTTCCCCGCTAGCGGGGGTTGACCGTTCCATGGATTCGTCTCCTCCAAGTCATTGACTCTCCATGAATTTTGTTGTGGAGCGAAGTTTTATGACCGGATGCCCCTCCTGACGCCAACCCTTTAGTCGCCTCTTACGACACGCAGGGATACGGTGGATGAATTCTGCCCCCCAGCCACAAAGGGGATATATACATACATA
>OMLC01097910.1:0-11913 GCA_900302585.1 Regalecus glesne
GTATGTATTTATTTGTTACTATGCTACCTGGGGGGGGTACATACAAAATGTCCACACAGGCACAAAATAAGTTAATATGTCCAACCCACGGTCTTATTCTAACCAAATGTGTCTCTCCTTTTTTATGTGTGTGTCTAAAGACTGTGTGTGTGTGTGTGTGTGGGTGTGTGTGTGTGTGTACTCTGGGAATGCTGCCTGTGTTCTTATGTCAAAAAGACATCAGACCGGGAGCATGCCACACAGGCAGATGGCGGAGGAAGGGAGAGTTGACGGAGCGACTGCTCCGATCGCGTCAGTCAGCGGTGAGTGACAACAGAGGACTGAGCGACGGCAGCAGGGGGGGGTCCTCCGGGGCCGGCTGATGGGGATTTGAAAGCATTACAGTCGACGGTCGAAGACGCAGCTGCGATCGTGCTCTTGAGCAGACGTGAATCATTTAAGCATCTCATTCCATCATCCGCGGCAGGGAAACAGTCACAACTCAACCAGCCACTGAACCAACACACGCACTGCGCAGGCGCACAAAGGCCCGTCACAGCGGTCGGCACGACACGCGTCACGGTCGTACCCGTGTTGTGTCTCAGACGGCACTCACCTTGGGTTGCGATGAAGTGGTTGGATCGCTGGTAGCCCTGCGTTGAGACCCATGGGAGAGATGGAGACCAGGAAGCGTGGTGGTGATGGTGGTGGTGGTGGCGGAGGAGAAAAGACAAGCAGGAGAGAATGTTAGAAATCCGACACATCAGGAACAACGGCCGCAGAGCCTCGAACTCTCTCTTCACCCTTCCCGATTCCCCCGGCGGAGTCCTCTCTTATTTATCTGAGGGGGCCCGAGTAACGGCGGCAGGCGGCATGCTTTTGCTCCACTTGGCTGAGAACATTTCAGAGACATGAAAATAAACCCTGATCATTTGCACTCTGCCATAGATGGACGACGATCACAGACCTCTGGATGTTCCATTTCATACCAGTCAGCCATTGTGGGCTGATAGCACATCCGCCCTCAGCCGAGTTTACTGTTAATTACAGCGAGAGCTCGGATAGACATCTACTGCTGCTGCAACACATGCTGTGCGTCGTCAAGACACCTCATCTGAACCACAAGAGGAGGAGAAAGGAGCATAACTTCCATCTCTCCACCGCCCGTGTCTCAGAGGCAGGTCTTGATTTGCAGCATGGTGCAGTCAGGCTAGCGGATGTGAGCTTGCAGCCCAGGCGTCCGATAAGAAGCCGGCTCGACATCGAGTGATGCCTGAGTCTGGGAGTTATTCTCCCAGAGTAAGACTGTGAGGACGTCTAGCTCCTCTTCGGCTTCACACCGGTGTGTTCCTGACACCGTGCGGATAGCTTCTCAGGCTGCCCGCCCGGTGACCTTGGCCTCCGCCGGGCAAAGCCCACCGGAGAACACAGGGAAGTAGAGCAAGATGCTTCCCCCCTCGGCTGCAGCCAGGTTGCCCCTCTCGTCCCTCTCCTGCAGTGTGCAGAGAGCATGCACGTAGGCGCACAAACTCGAGCAAACCATTTCAACAACTCAAGCACATTGAGATTCCATCCCCAACTCAGTTGGACTGGATGCTAGTTCCATCCACATGTGCAGCAGGTGACTGGGAGCAGTCATAGCTTTGATGGATTTCATTCAGGGAAACTTGAAGCCGTCCAAACCGGGACGGATGACAGGATTCGTTCAAAAGGTGGATTTGAGGTATCCAGATGTCTAAGCATCCACAGCCATGACTAGCCACAAGCTGTTTCCAGATGTGCACCTCATGAAAAACAACTTGTCAGGCGCCATAATCCAGGTAGTCAACGAGCCCCAATCTGTGTGCCCCCCCCATATCAACGTGCCTGTCCCTTTAAAGGGAGGCGGTCGGGTCACCTCCTGGACTCAGGGCTGAGGATGACATTCAGATGAATGTTGAAACTCACTCCTGATTTCTTCTAAGACCCACGTCCAGATGACCTGATGCCCCGATTGTGACCTAGCGCTAGCGAAGAGAGAAGCTGTGCAGAATCTCGGAAAGCTGTACACGACCAGATGGGTCTGAGCCGGGCCCAATATCTGGCGTGGTGCCGTTAATGTGAGAGCCGCTCGAGCCAATAATCACATCAGCATTTCTGGATTACTGATCAGAAACTATAGACAACTCAGAGCCCAGCCAGAGATCCATCAAACCGGCCTCCGTGGTGGTGGTGGTGGTGTGATGGAGGCCATGCTCGGCTGCCCTGAGAGAGTAGCACACATCTGTCCCTGTAATACAACGTGTCCCACATCTGTTACCACCCACTACAATTGTAACCGCAACGACCGAGATTTAGATTCAGACTCAGGCAGTGTGAATCCAAATAAAGCCTCTTCACAGGGAAGTTGAATCAGTTCCTCTGGGAACTTTATTGAAAGCCTTCTGTTAACATGTCGACGAGCTCCCGTGAGGGGCCATAATTACACTGTAATAAGTGAAAACGTCCTTTTCGGTGTGTCACATTACGATCTCCGGGAGCAGGCCTGAGTAATGAGTTGTTGAAATAGCTTGCTTTCCAAACGCTTCATCCTACTGAGCCAGGCAGGGACCGGATTACATTCCACGAGTGTCATGGCAGCACGGGGAGGCTGAGATTGATGGCCGGTGCTATGAATGCGATGTGGTGGCCTGCATTCCCATGAGCATCGGTTACCGCACTTCCCTGAGCTGACCTGTTTCCTGTCTGTCACCGTGGCAACGGCAGTTTCCTCGCAGGCAAGCATGAGAGCACGAGACAACACGATGAATTGTGAGGGAGACAAACATGCATATTCATCCAAGACGTGACCCCGGCATCTCTGTGTGATCTCGGAATGGCAGAACGGAAAAACAAATGAATCAAAACCAACTTTTTTTTCAAAAAAAACAACAACTTGTATGTGTGACTCCGTGTGTGACGATGATGTTTGGAGTGCATATCTCTTACCTTGCAGTTCAGAGCCTTGGCCTGAACACAGCAGGCTCTCTGTGGCCAATAACAGACCCATGACCGGCAGCCAAGAACTTCACCTCATGGCCAAAAGTATGTGGACACCCCTCCTAATTAGTGGGTTCAGCAATGTCCGCCGCAGCCAGCACTAACGAGTGGATCATATCAAGGATGCTGCTTTGCCGCCTCCACAGACCCGCATTAGAAATATGATGGGTTGTACTGAAGTTTCCAGTTTGAAGGTCTTATTTAGGGATGTAGAAACCCCGAAACGCTTGAGCAGTTAGGGGTTCGGTGTCTCGCTCGAGGACACTGCGACACGGATTCTGCAGGGGCCGGGGATCGAACCACCAATCTGAACCACCCTAGAACATTTCTACAAATCTATCTTCTTCATGTTAAAGAAATGCAGTATGAATTAAACTAACTTGGCAAGCTCGTTATCTCATCTCTAATTCAACAGCTCCTGAAGAGCGCTCAGTGGCAGCAGCTCAGCTGGGACCTGATAGCACGCCTGGACCACTCAACAGGACCAGCGAGTGCTGAAGTTCAGCACATGAGAATCCTCTGTCCTCGGCTGCATCCCTCACCACCACGTTCTGAGCTGCTTCTGGAAACGACATCAGCAGAAGAACTGTTTGGAAGGAACTGGGTTCTGGTGAAAGGAAATACCAATGCTACATTTATGCTATATAATCACATTCTAGAGAACTATGTGCTTCCAACTGTGTGGCACCAGTTTGGGGAAGACCCTTTCCTGTTTGCACCAGTTTGGGGAAGACCCTTTCCTGTTGGCACCAGTTTGGGGAAGACCCTTTCCTGTTGGCACCAGTTTGGGGAAGACCCTTTCCTGTTGGGACCAGTTTGGGGAAGACCCTTTCCTGTTGGGACCAGTTTGGGGAAGACCCTTTCCTGTTGGCACCAGTTTGGGGAAGACCCTTTCCTGTTTCAGCAGGACGATGTCCCCCGTGCACCAAGTGAGGTCTATGAAGACATGGTGTACTGTGTGTGGTGTGGCATCACCTGACGGGCCGGCACAGAGGAGCGGAGGCTGTTCTGCAGCTATGGGGAGATCAGCTCCACACTACTGGCCATAGTTTTAGAAGATGTTCAACAGGCACCCATGGGTGGGATGTTTGGGTGTCCACAACTTTTGGTCATGTACAGTAGTTCAATCACCCCTCCCCCCCAAAAAAAACCCCAACCCAATAAAAACACCTTTAATTTACTGAGTAGTAGTGCTGGAGTGCAGTGGGAGCAGTGGGAGCAGTGGGAGCAGTGGGAGCAGAGAGTGCAGGCTGATATTCTAATATTTCGAGCAGGGATCAGTACCAACAGGCCATTGATGTCTTGAATGTGGCTTCAGACTGACACAGTCACACCAAGGGACGTGAAAACAGGAGCAGGGGCAGAGAAACGTGTGTGAGGCCGCAGAGGGAAGGAGCCGGCCGAGCGGCGGCCTCAGACGAGAGGAGAGGTTCAGTCTGACATCTTTAGTAAAACCTGAATTGAAACCCTAAATTCCTTCCTCCATCTTTTGTTTCAGTCTCCTCACACAAGACACGTTAAGTTTCGTCAAGACAGCAAGCGTTCTGTCTTGACTTCCTGGAACCCCCAAAAGATGAACCGGTTCATCTGGATCAGAACTTTATTCACAAACGTTCCGTCAGTCAAACAGGAGACATCTTCAGTCTGAAGTGACGGAGCGTTTCTGAGTAAACTTCTGATCCAGTTGAACCGATTCCCCATTGTTGGGAGTCCCTGGTTTATTGAGGATGCATCAAGACGTTCCTGGGATATAGTGTGTCTAACGACCAGCCATGCCCCCACCTACCACTGACCTCTCACTGACCTCTGACCTGGACCTCCCACCTTTTCCGCTGACCTTTCAAATCTGACACACAACCCACTGATGTGGGATCCACTGATGCAAACCCAGTCATTAATACTCAGCTAATGCCGTGTGACCGCGTGAACCCTGAAGGTTCAAATTCTGGACGGAGGGATGGAAAGGTGGAAAGATGGATCCCGTGCTGTACCCCCGTGGTCCATAAAGGGCTCTGTGATGAACACCTAATAAGACGGTGAATTCCTGACATTCTCAGCTCGACTAGCTCTTGAACACGGAACACGTATTTGGTTGCTATTCATTTATATTGGAGCATAAAAGAAGTGACGGCCTTCTAAGCTGATATCTAATTTAAACGGCCCTGAAGGTTTTGAAATTCAACTCATGCAAGGCCCGGGTTGGGTCATTATCTCGGTTTCGTGCGGACGAGCCTTTCAGGCTGAGCGTCAACGCTGACGGTCACGGCGGTCTCGCTGGAGACCTGCGGGTCAAAGGAGGTGAATCTGTGCTCCAAATGAAAAAGAAGCAATTGAACAATATTGCTTGAATTTCAATATGCTTCACTTGTGCGGGTCCTGCATTAATGAGGTGATGTTGTGTTGAGCGAACCCGGTGTTGCACTCTTCAGTCGAAAGGAGGAAGCATTAGGTCGCCGTGGTCACAGCAAATTGTGTGACTTTTAAAAAAGACGTTTCAATCGATGGCTCGCCACACTTAAGTTATCGAGAAGACACGGCGTCACGAGCCCGTTTCTTGTTACGTCCAAGGCAGCTCGTGGAGAAGTGTGGCTCTCTCTCTCTGTGTGTGTGTGCTTTCAGCTCAGATCCGATTTTCTAAACAGGCTGGCTCAACATCATCAAATCGTACGGCGACAGCCTCCAATGACTTCCAGTGGTTGTCCTGACAACCACGTTCTTGTAATGTCGCTATAAATAAAAAAATGAAGTGGATGAGGCTCGGCGGCTCGGAAGTAGAACACGCACCTCGGGAGCTGACGAGCCAGACGCTGCGGGTTCGAACCCACGGTAGGGCCTCAGGAAGGGCGTCCGGCTTTAATCCCCCCCCAAGTCCAGCCCCAGAGCGTGGGGACCTCACTCCTACACATGATCATGAAAACGGACGGCTATTTGAGCTTTGCTTTGTCAGGGACAGCCATCTTTGTGCATTTCTAAGATGCATTTTCACCTGTTTTAGGTTTTAAATAGTGCCAAGTGAAATCGTGGGATGGATGAAGGTTGGGACAAACGTGTCTTCTGCTTTTATTTACTGGGATGTTTCATATCAGTGGACGGTCAGGGCCCCAGGTCACGATGCTCCACGGATTAGATTGATCAGCCTGCATTCCTCCGCTCGGCGGGAGTCTTCACGTCAGTTTGATCCTCCCGACGAATCGGCCTCGGCGGGGGGAAAGCCTGCTTCATTCAAACCCGTCGGGCCCAGCGGCCCGGCCAGGACTGCAAAGCTAGAAATGTGCACCCTTCATTTAGCGGTGTAGCATGTGGGATTTAGAAAGGCAAACCCAGGAAGCCTTCAGCTATGGCTTGGTTGTGAACCCAATCAAATCTGATTATAACTGACTCTCAAACTTGCGACTCAGTGATTTTGTAAATTTCAAATCACTTGAAAGTTGATGAAATGTCCACAAAACTGGACTAAAAAAACAAAAAAAACAACAATATTGAATTTTTCTTTCACACGGGGCACATTTGCCTCCTCAGCATCTCACCAAACCCGTGCTCTGGCACCGGCACAACTCCCCGTGTGGGTGTCTGTGTGCTTGACCCGAGCAGGTCCGATTCCCTCCATCACGTCCTATCAGGCTTTACGTGGGACAGTCTGAGTTTCAGCCTGAAACTCCGGGTTAGCATCCGACTACTGATGAGAGAGCAGCGCCAGACTCTAGCAGTCAGCGTGGGTGAATTAAACTCGAGGGAGCTGCGATGGCTTTGGGGTAGAAACATTCTGGGCCCGAAAGCGGCGAGACAGGGAGTGATGTCTACTATGAGAGCTGTGCCATGTCAGGCCAGGCAAGGACACAGAGGAGGGCACGGGGATGGAAGGTGGAAGAGATGGAGAGAGATGAGAAGCAGAGTACTTACTTCCCTGTTTATCCGAATCTAAGAGAAGCCAAAGAAAGAGGGAGGAAAAGGGGGAGGAAGAGAAAGAGGGCAGGAGACAAGAGCTAGTTACTGTGCTTGAAGAGCAGGAGGAGGGAAAAGTGGCATGGTTAGAGAGTCACCGTGCACCTCCCGCCACCTGTGGATAGAAGCATGTCCAGGACCACTTGTTTCATCACTTCGTCAATAGACACAACAGCTTAAAAGCAATTTGAACAAACTGTACGATTCATTCCAAAACTACACCCGGATCCTCTTTAAAGGACATTTTCCTCATGGTTTTGTGTGAGTTCAGTTAAACCGAGGGACCGGATGTGACGTTTTCCCCTTCGCCTCTTGACGCTCATCTTTCTCAAACTGCCTCACTGAGCATCCGTGTTGCCCTTGGCAACCGCTCACCAGGGTCACATCAGCCGGGTAGACGTCAGGAAACCGTAACATGTCCACCCTGTTAGCGCCAGAGCGGCATGGCTGTGAGCAGCTCGTTGAAAATGTGTTCAGCGTGTCCGACATGGAGGAAAAGGAAACCTGAACCCCTTCCACCTGGCGGCTATCCGCATTGGTCCCAGCGTGTGGGAGTGCGAACCTCGACCGCCAGTTCATTTCACTTTCACCTCGAAATGTCCAAGTCAACCTCACTTCTGGAGCCGATACCGAGAGAAAGCCTTAGCGTGTGGTTTCGCTCAGACTCCCAAATCACGGAGAAACCCATCCAATTACCTACTTCTCAGACATATTCACAAACAGCGCGCCTCAGAGGCCATTAGCAGGGTTGGCAAAAGACACAATTAAAAGCTAATGATCCCGTATTCAAGTCGAGATGAACTCTTTCTGAGTCGGAAGGCTGACGCGGAGGGGACCCCGGGTTGTTTTAATGAGGGGACGTGGGATCGGCGCAGCGCAAGAGGCAGAGGCCGTGACGAAAGGAGGAATTAAAGAACACCGGGTTCGGCAGGGGGAAGAGAAACCAACCGGGCTTTGTGTAAACTTAGACGGCCCTCAGCAGACCGCAGCGTCAGGAGAGTCTCTCTCTCTCTCCCAGGCCTGCTGCAGCTCCGCCAACACACCCAGGGCGGCCGAAGGGAACGCCCACTGGACACGTTCTGCTTTACGGCATGACTGGACCACAGAGGTCTCGGTCAGCAGAAGGGAAATGTCACCGGTGAGGGGATCCAGTACGATGATGCCGTGGAATCCTCGCCGTGAGCAGAGAAATAGTCGGTTTCAGAGAGGAGACGCCACGACTTGAGGTGTGTTTGATGTGCCGTCCCTGTCACAGGCCGACAGGGACGGGGCTGAACGTCGGTGAAGACTCCCTTTAATCCACCACAGGCTGTGCTAATTGGGATTTGTAACACTTGAATATGTTCTGTGATCAAGAGGAGGTTCTGAATCCTCTGGGGACGGTGAAGGGCCTCCTCTGCAGGTTCTAAGACAGCCCGGTTCACTCAGACGGGTTTCTCTCCGTCTAGCCTTTGACTACTCACTCGGCGGGACACCAAAATGGAAATGCCAATAAATGTGGGCTAAACAAAGAACTCCCCCTGGACGCGTGGACATGAAAGGGCAGCCATTTTTGCGGCGGGCGGGAAAGCGTGTTCTCATCTCATCAGCTGCGAAGCTCCTTTCTCTTCCTCTCCGTGTTAGGGCCATCTAAACCTGGGCTGGATATGAGGCTGTGACGCCTGCAGCTGCCTTTACTTTTAACCTTTCAAAATGGCAACGGTCCGTCTAGTCCGACCCACGCTCCTCTCAATGATCCTTTGGAACCCCCGGCTGAGGGTCCCGCGACGACGTGGGGACGGGGCTGCGTATAGCCCCGTAACACCCGGGCCCTTATAGCCCACGACCTCATGGAGCTGCCGGAGGGCCGGAAGGGGGATGAGTCAGACGGGTGACAGGTTGAGCCGTGATGACAGATTTCTTTAACATGGCCGGCCCACATCGAGTCAGGTATGTGTTAGGATGCATGGTACGTGTTTCTAATCATATTCCGTCTCATTCGTCCTCAGGGGACCAATGGAATGAAGCGGTGGAGACGGAGGTGAGATACTCCAGACGGGGTTTCACACCTTCTAGTCCTCCACGCTAAGTAGTGCTGTTGGTCCAACTCGAACAAGAGCCCCCGAGAGAGGATCTGGCGGGAGCCTGAACCACGGCCGAGACAGAAGAGGGGTTCCTGTGTCGGAGTGTCGGAGAGAACAAAATAACTGGAGAGCAGATGAAAGGATCAGCCGTGTCATCCCGGGGCTCCATGACTTGGTAGGATTGACTTGGAAAAGTGCTCAGGTGAGTCACGAGGCGTGACGGTCGACCTTGAACGCCACTCAGATGGACCTCATCTCAAATGCTGCCGTGCTCAGGCCCGGCCCAGCTCTGCTCCGGTACTGAGCAACGTGACCACTGAACGATGAGAGTCTGGGAGACGGAGGATTGACAGTCCCTGGCCAATTTTGTGGAGATGCCCCTGGTCTAGCACTGAGTGAACCCCGACACCGCTGTGGGACCGGTGGGACCGACACTTAGCGCACATCAGTTGGATCAAGCAGTTATCAGCGAAGCAGGCAGTGAGGGGCAAGAGACGGCAGGTAACTTACATCTATGTAGTTGGCATTCACATAGTCAGAGTTGGGGTCTGCCAGCAGTGAGTGCAGCTTGACTCGATGACGGTCAGCTGAAATACGGGAGAAAAAAAAACAGTCTTTAGATATTAATTGACATTGAAATTACATTTCACTTCTGCAATCAGAACGAACAGCGACCAGTCAGGGGGGGAATAACGACTGCTTGTGTGACATGTGGGTGTACTCTAAAAGGGTCTGTTTTTACATGCCACAATGAGACCCCCACTCCCCCGTTGCAGGGGGGGGGATGTTTGGCGCTGTTTGGGCAGCACCCAGGGAATGAGGATCATGGGCAGGTGGTCATAATGTCTTGGCTCATCGGTCTATGTCCAATTAAAACTCTTTTGTTGTAAATAGAGAACATGGGTGATGTGAGTGAAAATGAGCCTACGGATGTGGGGAATCCTTCAGCCTCCCTCTCGTGAGACGCAGTCATGACGTCCACTTTTCTTTGCGAGGTGTCAGCAATGTTGATTTCACCCTGATATGCCCGATGCTTGGGAGGAAAATGAATGGGGAGGAACTTACGGCTGAGCAAGCTGTCCTGCCTTTCTTTGGTCTTGTCCTTCTTCTTTGTGACATCCCAGCCATCAAAAAAGCTCTGAAAAGGGCAAATGAGCAAGTGAGTGGTCATAAAAGCAGCAGGGACCCTACAGGTCAACGAAGGAACGGCATGTCCCGGCTCCAGGAAGGCACTGTGGTATGACTTCAGAATCAATAGACGAGCGTCACCTTAAGGTGGTCTGAATAACCCAAACTTGACCTCCCGTCTGAATGACTCCAACCATCCCATCTTGCCAAGTCATTAGCAGACATCTGGCACAGTGCAAGTGGTGGCTGTGACGAGGGGATTAATAATACTTGGCTTCGAGAGACGCTGTGATCTTCAGAGGAGAGTTGTTCTCATACCACACTGCACGGAAGCCTGTTGCCAAATGAGCCCATGCTTTACACGGCCTCGGAGTAAAAAGTACAAGATTCCTGTCAGCCGTTTCTGTGACCCACCCGTCCACCCAGTTCACCAGCACACGGATGAGAGCGAGAGAACTTTTGAATAAACGCGGGAAATAATGGCAGGGACAAAGCACCCACCGCGGGGCCTCGGGAAAAAATGTATTCGACCCTTAATCCCCCGAGCTCGGTGAATATGAGGGATATGTTGTAAAGTGCTTCTAATGGTCACTAGAGTGCTATAGAAAAACAAGTCCATTTACCACAGTACGAGCTCCTCCTTCGTGAGCACACAGGGGGATTTTTTTGGGTCTGTCACGTGTTTAAGTCGGCCTGATCTGAATGCACCGTCCTCGGGCACATCCACACAATCTCCTTGTTGCACACTTTCAGTGGCAAACTAATACGCTTTCAGTGATGTAGTCAAATTGGGCCCACCTGAAGCCAAGACCAAGACAGGGACAGCATGCTGATCAGGGGATTACATCTGCCATTGGATCCTATAGAGTTTATTCCTGATCTGATCCTCCTTAATAAGAAATCCTTATCCGCCTCGGCCCATCTCACGCTCTTGAAGCTTTATTACAAATCAGGTGCCAATCCTCCTCACTTGATCATTAAGGTCAGATCTCGTTCTCGTTCCCGTCTCAGAGCATCATACAGTGATGCGCTAATGGTTGACAAAAATGAAATGAAAATGGGAAATCCTAATGATGAGGGAATATGAAGCGATTCCCAGTCTGTCGGAAATTTGCCTTTCCCCATTGGAGTCTCAGCAAAATGTTGCAGTCGTAAAGTTTTTTAAAAAGTAAGGGTTTGGATACTGCTTTCAGCTTTTAATCTGATCCAAGGATTTCAGCTATAAACAAGCATGACCAAACTCTAAGACCTCTCCTCATCCAATCTAAAAGTCCGGTGGGCGTAAACTGTGCGGGGAAGTCAGGACTGAGGGCCGTAGACGACCATGGTGAGATGCTAATTGGGAAGTTTAAGTTTTTGCTTGCATACTTCCAATATCCTTTTGGATATTGCAAACGAAAATGGATTTACTTATTCTCAGGCTGTATGAAAAGATTCAATATTGGCGCATCGAGAATCATGTCTATTCAGAAATCAATTTAACAGGTTTTTTTTAGCAGCCCGACGACACAATTGGATATTTTGTAAAGATACTTAGCTCATTTCCTGTGTTTTAACAAGTGTGGCAAAGCTAATCTGCAGCGTCTTCTTGTCCCAAATTTATCTAGAAATATAATTGTTAGTCTTTTAAATAAAGAACAAGATAACAGGGAAGATTTTGAAAAAAGGCATTTCAGTCCGGGAAGAATATCATCTTTACAACATTAGTTTTGCCCAGAAATGAGGTTGGAAGCGTGGGCCAGTTAACCAGGTCATGTTAAACTTTCTTTGTCAGTAATTTGCA
>OMLC01097916.1:0-11253 GCA_900302585.1 Regalecus glesne
TTTCCCTGAGTACATAGCATTAACAGAGGTTTACACACACACACATACACACACACAAAAAGTGAACCTTTGTCCTTTCCCCTGAGCATTAATATTATTCATAGTCGAGTGTTTCCCTGGAGTCCCTTTAAAATTACAGAAGAGGTGAGGCATTCCAAATTTCACAGTGTGAATCCTGTATTCAGCTCGTATGAATGCTAAAATAAGGCTGTTACTCGCAATATTGCCTCTTAAACTTCTCTTCAGTTCAGGATGCAAACCCAGAATATGTTTTTGTCCTGGCACCCACACCCATGACAACTTACTACTTAAACCATCATTATGTGCGTAGCCACCAGCGATACAGTCTGCAAAACATCTCCATCCAAATCAATTGTTTAACGTCAGACTGCGCCTTAAACTGAACATCCAGACATAAAGTGGGCCACAGTTCTTCCACTGTTCAGCTGTAACATAGGAAGGGTAGCGATGTGTATTTAAATGAGCCAGGACAATAATGTGAGAAGCTTAACTTACTTGCTTTGGTCCCGGGGATCAGTCGACTGAAGATAGAGTTTCACACTTGATTTCAACTTTTGGGAGTATCTCTAGTTGCAGCTTAAATTAATGTGGCTGGCAGTTCAAACGCACATCAACCCCAAATATAAAGTATTCCATTCAGCGTCTCATTGGACTGGAGAATTATTCATCCGAATGTAAATGAGGGTCAAAGGTTTGGTTCTGCGTTTAAAACCTGCGGGCATCCCTCACACTCCAACACTAAATCTGTCGGCGTACACATTACTTGGCAGCATTTATAGAGGGAATTTTTTTAAACTATTTGTGGCACATATTTGAGCCTTGTATGAACTAGAAGAACCCACAGAGAGTCCGATATCTCCCTGTTTAGACAGCCATGCAAGGATGGGAGCCATTACACAAAGGGAAAAAAAATCCAATATAAAAAAAAATATATATATTTCAACTCTCTGAATCTGCTGTCATTCATATTCCTCCAAAACTGAGAATTTTGACAGGGCATAGATGGTATTGATTTCAGCCATGTCATTTTTTTGTCTCGTTTGACACCCTGCAGCACAGACTACATCCACATCGTCAGTGTAGCCGAGGTAGACTCAAATATTGTTTTGTGTTGGAGAGTGAAATGTTCACGTATAGTGGCAAATGCCAACTTGCTGAGCTATTTAACAGACCTGCAGTGACTGACCCCTATCCTCCAACCCCTCCCTCTAAAACAGCCCCTGCAAAGGGCTCCAAGACAGCTGCTTACATTGAAATAGCACAACTCTCTTAGGGGTGGTGAATATGTTTTCGAAATCCAACCCTGTCCTCTCACTATACAGCTCTCAACACAAATTATTTAGGTTTAATGTCTCACTTCTTCACATGTAATGGCAGCAGTTGGAATGTTTCTGGTAAGCGTGTTGTGTTCTTTGTCAGTGAAATTGGCTGTGTCTGGAAAAATAAATACTCATGATTCAAAACACAGTTTACACTAGTTATGACTCATATTAATTTTTTATAGTTATTGCTATTGAGTAATTTGGCCAAATAGTCTAATTTAAAAATTTGATATATGCTAGTCAGTTTTCCGTTGAGACCACCACAAGCCAGATAACAAAGTGGACATTTTGATATTTTGCGCAACCTTTGTGTAACTGCGTATTCTAAAATTAACCCATCCTATCGTATAGGAGCAGTGAGTAGCTGCAGGGACCAAGTCCAGTTATTTTTCCTACTGCCTTGCTCAGGGGCACAGGCAGGAGTATTAACCCTAGTACGCATGTCTTTTGGATGGTAGGTGGAAACTGGGGCATCAGGAGGAAACTCGTGGAGACAAGGGGAGAACATGGAAACTACAGAGAATGGACCTGAGAAGAGAATTGAACCTAGGACCTTCTTGCTGTGAGACAACAGTGCTAACTGCTGCACCACCATGTATGTATGTATGTATTTGCATATACATGTTTGTGTGTGTGTGTTTTCCACACTTACCACAAACATCTTCTCCACTCTGGCAATACCCTTCCCAAATATGGTGCCGAGCTGATCCCCCACACCAGCCAACAAGAAGCCAAAGAGGGGTATCCCTAGGAGAGCATACACGATACAGAAGATTCTCCCGCCTTCCGTGTGGGGAGAGATGTTCCCAAAACCTGGAATGTGAAAGAGGAAGAGAGGCAGGTAAGGAGAGGGATGAAGCATTAGCAGGTCAGTGTAAATGTCCCTTGATGAGTGCCATCAGACATTTTCCAGCCTAGAGACATTCCTTCGTTCAATTCTCCTTTTCCTCCAACTCTACTTTCTCTCTCTCTCTCTCTCTCTCTCGCTCTCCCCCCACCTCTCTATTTCTCCTAACTTCTCTGCTCCTCCTTAAACATACCATGTTAATTCCATCGCAAGACAAAGGTTTTTTCAGCTAGGTCCAAATTGTTCTCTCATTCATCTGTTCAATATTATCTACACATGAAATACTCAATAGGGTTACACTGGGCAGTAATAAAAGGAGATTTTGGACATCGCTTTATCATCTTTAGCAGCTCGTTCTTGTCATGCAGTATTTTCAGTTGCCTTTTCTAAGTTTTGAAGGTGCTGATTAGTGAATGAAGTCTGCAGTTAGAATTCAGACAATTAAACAGAATGGAGCAACAAAGGTGAATGAAAAAATGAAAATAGATTCCCTTATCAGTCCCACAAGGGGAAATTTGGATTTCTCTGCATTTTCACCCATCCTAATGTAACCCATCTTATTGGCAGTGAGCTGCTGCCATATGGCGCTCAGGAAGTAATTAGGGGTTCAGTGTCCTGCTCAAGAACACCTCGACATGCTTTCTGCAGGACTGGGGATCAAACCTGTAATTTTCAGATTGCCAGACGAGCACTCTACCCACCAAGCTATGCTGGCCCTCACCATATGGCAAATAGGGAGCAAATTTGGACATAACTTTTGGTTGGCTTATTCGTTCTCCATTTTTTTCTGTACACTAATTCATACACAGGGTGGTATAGCTCGGTCATCTGGCAATCGGAAGGTTGCGGGTTCGATCCCTGCACCTACAGAGAAGCGTATCGAGGTGTCCTTGATCAAGACACTATTCCCCTAACTGCTCTGCCCTGTGATGGACTGGCTACCTGTACAGGGTGTGTCCTCACCCTTCACCCAATGAGGACTGAGATAGGCTCCAGTTCCCCCGCGACCCGGCTCTGGATAATCGGTGGACAAATGAATTAATGTATAATTCACCCACTGAAAACGGTTTTCTCTCTCTCTCTCTCTCTCTCTCTCTCTCTCTCTCTCTCTCTTTCACACACAAAAACGTACACAAGCTCAAAAGAACGTATATACCTTGACTAACATGAACACACTTACACCCAAAGAGAGTTGCATGCCATTAAAGATCAGCCCCCTTCCCTACTGTTGACATGGTATGTAAAGAATCTTCTCCTGGATCTCCACTTTGTAGAAGTGGAGAGGCTTGCATAAGAGCTATGCTGTCCAGAGCTTGACTTCTTGTGGGGTCATCCAAGGTGGAAATGTCATGGGGAGGTGCCAGAAGAAGCTTGATCCAATAACTCAAAGGCAGGACTTGCGCAAGAAGTGTCCTGGTCACAACAGCAATGAAGGTGGAAGAAGGCTGAAACAAGTTGGTCCCCAATCATCTTGATTCCCCATGCCATTGGACTCTGGGCATCTCCCACCAAGGACCATGTAATGGCTGCTGGTGCATCAGCCTCTCCATGTGAAAGCTCACATATAGACGTCCTCCTGCAAGGATACCGACAAGTACCTAGTAGGAGGAGAGTCATACTCGATTCTGAGTGACCACCACTTATGATGATGATGTAAAGAATTTGTAAGGACTCGTTTTTTTTCCCATCTCTGCCACCTGTATTTGAAACTACTACTACTACTACGTACAGCTGCTCCTGTCAGGGGCTGCCACAGCAGATCATCATCATCTCTTCCTATTTTCTGCATCTTCCTCTGTCAAACCACCCACCTATATGTCCCTCCTCACCACATCCATAAATCTTCTTTTTGGGTTTCCTCTTCTCTTGCCTGGTAGCTCCATATTCAGCATCCTCCCAGTATACCAGAATCTCTCCTCTGCACATGTTCAAACCATCTCAATCTTGCCTTGCTTGCTTTGTCTCCAGACCATCTGACCTGAGCTGTTCCTCTAGTACGCTAGTTCCTAATTTTGTCCTTCTTCGTCACTCCCAATGTAAATCTCAGCATCTTCAACTCTGCCACCTCCAGTTTCGCTTCCTGTCTTTTTGAGAGTGCTACTGTCTCTACACCATACAGCATAGCTGGTCTCACTACAATCTTGTAAACCTTTCACTCTTACTGGAACCCATCTGTCACAAATCACCCCTAACACTCTTCTCCACCCACTCCACCCTGCCTGCACTTTCTTCTTCACCTCTCTTCCACACTCCCTGTTACTTTGAACAGTTGACCCCAAGTATTTAAACTCATCCACCTTTCTCACCTCTACTCCTTGCATCCTCACCATTCTATCTCCTCTCTCGTTCACACATATGTATTCTGTCTTGCTCCTACTAGCTTCATTCCTCTTCTCTGCAGTGTATACCTCCACCTCTCCAGACTGAACTCAACCTGCTCCCTACTCTCACTTCAGATTACAATGTCATCTGTGAACATTATAGTCCATGGAGACTCCTGCCTGATCTCATTCATCAACCTGTCCATCACCATTGAAAACAAGAAAGGGCTCAGCGCCAATTCTTTATCTAACCTCACCTATACCTTGAACCCATCCATCATTCCTACCTCACCATTGTCACACTGCCCTCATACATATCCTGCACTACTCTTACGTACTTCTCCGCCACCCCTGACTTCCTCATAAGGTATCACAACTCCTCTCTTGACACCCTGTCATATGCTTTCTCTAAATCATCAAAGACACAGTATAACTCCTTTTAACTTATATTAGTCCATCAACATTCTCAAAGAGAAACTTTTCATCTCTTGTGCTGTTTTGCATTATAAAACCATACTGATGCTCTCTAATCCTCACTTCTCCGTGAGGAGAGCACAGTGCTTTGCCTATTGAGGAGAACGAAGCAGACTGCGTTCCC
The DNA here is from genome assembly GCA_900302585.1 of Regalecus glesne. Classification (NCBI taxonomy): domain Eukaryota; kingdom Metazoa; phylum Chordata; class Actinopteri; order Lampriformes; family Regalecidae; genus Regalecus; species Regalecus glesne. The sequence continues at coordinate 5,110 of OMLC01097916.1, forward strand.
TTTACTTAACCGTGAGCACCCGGATGACCCGGGGACACTAGTGAACCCAGAATACTTTGTCCAACCTAACCCTTATCCCCATGTGAGCCTTAGCCAATTATGCCCCACTAACTTTGGATCTCCGGCCATGGTTGGAAACTATCTCCCTTATTCTTGAAAATCGGTACCAGTATGCTTCTCTACTCCTCAAGCATCCTCTCACACTTGTATTTAAAAAAGTCTTATTTATTTATTTTCAGACTAGACATAGATGAAGCAGACAGTGATTGTTGTCGCTTTTCTCCAGCTCATATTTTCCTGGCCTAACACGTTCACCCAAACGTGAGTCACCTATGCAGTATGGGATCCCATGTGCTTGATGATCCATTTTAAGGAGGTTGATTGACATGTGTGATTTAGAAAGAGGCAGCATAGATTTTCTTTCTCTCAGCAGCTGTGTGATGTGTCTCGTTTTCTTGATGAATTCATCATGAGGCCAATCAGTTCCGCCATTTTAAGTAGATATCAATATCTTTTCAGGTAATAAAATATAAACAAGATTTACCACCTCCATAAAATGACCAGAAGAAGTATGAGAGCAAGAGAGCAGTATTTCCATGGCTGCTTATTTGGAAATCACATACTAGGATAATATTCAGTACACAAAAAATAGTTTGTTAGCATTTTACTGTCCATATGCACAGTATACAAAAAAAGAGTGTTCAAAAGAATCAGATGTTAGGAAAAATATGTGAAATATGGGCGGCATAGCTCAGTGGGTAGAGCAGTCGTCTGGCAATAGGAAAGTTGCAGTTTTGATCCTCGGTCCTGCAGAAAATATGTCGATGTGTCCTTGAGCAAGACACTGAACCCCTGACAACTCCCTGGGTGCCACATATTGGCTGCCCACTGCTCCTCTTCAATTGGATGGGTCAAATACAGAGAATTGCAAATTTCCCCTAGTAGGACTGATAAGGGAATGATTATTAATATATCTTATTGATAAAACACAAGACACTAAATTAGTAAGAGTATTCCACAATCCACTGCAATATTTGATGTCCTTAGGCGATTTCTGCTATAATAATTTTTATGATGCTTTTTAATTATGATTTTAAAAGTCTTGTACCTTATGTTACATGCTGTCATGGATGGTTGATGTGAGTTTTTTTTATAATTTTGATGCCCTTTGTGTGAGCCAAATTCCCCTCAGGGGTCATAAATATTTCAATCATCCATTCATTTGGGCCCACGGTAGCTCAGCAGCAGAGCAAAAGGCTCCAAGGCAGGTGTGGGTTCAATCCCACCACAGGGTGTCAGGATGTGACATCTGGCTTTAATCTACCATGCTTGGGTAAATGTGAGGCATATGTTGCAAAGTGTTTTGAGCAGTAGATACACTAGAAAAGTTCTATATTAAAAAATGAGTCTATTTACCATTCATTCATTCTGTGACGACGGTATGTCTGAACAGCCATTGTACTTTTCTCTCACACATTTGGGCGATCAGAAGATTGCAGGCTCGATTCCTGCATTTGCAGAGACGCATGTCAAAGTGTCCTTAAGCAGGACACTGTTTCTCTAACAGCTCTACCCTTTGATGGACTGGCAACCCATCCAGGGTGTTTCCCTGCCTTTCAGGCAATGAGCACTGAGAAAGGCTCCAGTTCCCTGTGACCCAACTTTGGATAAGCAGTTGATGATGAATGGATGGATGGATTAAATACTGCACTGTTCATTAGCAATGCACTGACTGAACCCCAAACTGTTCCAATGTAACTGAAGTGAGACTTGGGGTAACATCTGGGTCATGTCTTGGTTTGAGTGTGGGAAAGTGCATGTAACTTTCTCTACCCGAGCTCACTGGACATCATTGTTGCTATTCATAAGGTGTTCCGTGGTTTAAATTTGGGTTAGAAATGAGAGGAGGTAACAAGAAATGCAAAGAAAGAAACAGAAAGAGACGGAGAGAGAGAGAGAGAGACAGAGACAGAGAGAGAGAGAGAGAGAGAGAGAGAGAGATGGGTGAAGGACAAGATCAAAGGAGTGGCGAGGAGATGGGAAGTGAGGAGAGTTGAGGGAAATGGGAGAAAGACAACAGAGGAATGAAATTAATTAGAGGCAAAGAGAGAAAGCTGATGAATGGTGAGGGAGAGAAGAGAAAGGTGAGATAAGAGGGGGAAAGTAGAGAAGCAATAAAATATGGATGACTAGATTACTTCTGAAATATAAATTACTATGTCTTGTGACTGGACTTTGTCAACTTTTGTCTATCCAGCGTTCCCTCCCTCTGTCATGCACATGTTCTCTCCGTCTCTCTACCCTAGTCTTCCTATCCCATCGACTTCATCCCTCTCATGCCCCCTTAATTCAATTTTCTTTTTCCCATTTCTCCTTCTCTTTCTTTTTTAGGGTTAGGGTTTCCTAGGGTATGGGTTAAGTATCTTGCTTCCTTTCTTTTGCTCTTTCTTTTTTACTCTATGTGACTTTCTCTTGGTCTCTAATCATCATAAAAACACAAACACACACAACAATAAATCTATCTCCAGGGCAAATCTATTAGTTGTGTTGCATTCAAGATGCAGAGAATAGAGAATCAACAGCACTTTTTACAACAGTTAATCATATCAAGTAACTGACATTAACAACGTCACTGTCTATGCAGAGAATCATGCATGTTCACACGTAGCCTTTTACAAAAAAAAGTTTGATTTGAAGATATTCCTTCATATTTATCCCCTCAAAGGCACACTTGGGGCAATGTAGCAATAGGATATTGGGCAGTTGAATCAGTTTTTTCTGAATAGGTTGGCATGCTTGCTTGGAGTGAGAAAAAAGCTCTGAGAAAAAAAACCCATTGATTGTTAATTTTGAATCAACGGTATGAGATCACAACAATTTATATTCACATGTCCCTTTCTAAAAAGTTCTGCCTCTTTGCGAAAAAAAAAATGCTCCCAGAGCAGCTACAAAAAGTAAGAGAAGCCTCCTGATTAAAAACCTGCTGGCTTCAGCGTCTTTTTTTCCAGGCGACCATGACATCCAGCTCAAACTGGAAATGATTGAAAAATGATCCACTCTAACAGTCCCTACAACAGTCAACAAAATGAGTATGATCATTCTAAAAAAAATCCCCTTTGATAAAAGATAGAAACACTTTGAGCACTTCTGACCATCAAATTTGTTATCTTTTTCACCCAAATATTGCTCTATTCATTCTTAATTAGTAGCTACCAATTTTCACCTTTACCTAACCCTAATGTTTACCCTTACCTAACTCCCTAACATCAAGTAAATCACCAGAATAATTCCTTTCCCAGTTCAAATTCCGCAATACTTAAGACTGTTTTAAGGGTTGTTACTTTAAAAATGCATCCAAATATTTGAGTAGGAACCACAAATGAAAACCTGCACCACTTCATATCCAAAAACGGCCTTTTGGTAGTTCTTTTGATTTCTAATCTATTTTTTTAAACATGTGTACAAACGTACACAACCATAACATGTCACTCTTACTTTTTGGGACCCCTCATTGACTGCATTTATTCCCTTGCCTTTAATCACACACCCTTAAGTGCCATAACTACATGCCCAACCTTAACCTTATCCTAATTCCAACCTCAACCCTAAAATAAACCCTTTTCCTCATGGGGATCCATAAAATGTCTCGTAAATGTAGGTGGTTTCAGGTGTTTCCATCCTAATGTGGACCAATTAGCCTCATTAAAATAGAAAACCTGGTACACACACATACACACTAATCTGAAGGTCAAATAGTTGAGATCGATCGTGATTATCTTACCAATTGTGGTGATGACAGTCCCAGCAAAGAAGAAGGCGGAGCTTAGATCCCAGAGGCTACTGTGGTTGGTCAGCGTCCCTGCCGGGTTCACCCCTGAACGAATTGCAGACACCACTTGCTGTGGGGACAGAGGGACAGAGAAAGACACTGATTAGTTATCACAGTTGGTGGTGCAAGTTCAATCAGCAAGTTCTTGCTGAGTGTTGATTTAAGTCAAAGAGAGTTGGTCTCACCCTCATCAAAGCCACGTAGAACACCAATTACAATCATGCCTTCTTAAATCAGCTTTTGGTGAGTTTCTGACCACTAGAAAGCAAAACAACATCCTCACAGCCAAGCTCCTTACTGTCTGTGCGGCAGCCGACCTGCGACCCCACATTCTTATCCGTTGCTACCTTGAAGGCGTATCAGTACATAAAATCAAATTTACAAAACTAACTGATAAGGCAGTTCTCTTGCAACATTGCTTAGCATTTTATGTTAAAAACACAGTTATCCAGCTAGACAACATGTTTACCTATACCTCAATGACAACATAGGTCTGTCACATTTGGCTTTAGATCACACTCAAATCATTCACCACTAATTGTGAATCCCTTAGAAGGTCTTTGCCCATAAATGCTTACAAAACAGCCTCTAAAACAGCTCCAGTCTACCTGAACTCCCTCAACTCCGCTCACTACGCCCTGCCGATGAGAGGCAGCTGATACCACCACCACAACAGGGCCCTGAGTCACTAGCTAGACTCTTCTGTGGTTCCTTGGTAGTGAAACGAGCTCCCAGACTCCATTCCATCTGCTAAGTCCCTCTCAATCTTGAAGAAAAGGCCAAAAGCCCCCCAGGTCTTTCCTGAACACCTCTATGCTTGAACTCAACTTGATGAACTTAATGAATGAAAAGAGGAGATTACTTCTATTCACTATGTACATTGCCTCTGGGCACTGCCTGATGGCTCCTAAGCAGGTCATTCACCTGAGTTTAGCTTTGGGGCACTTACTGACATTTTTCACTCCTGACTAGATCCTTGCTTTGTTGTACTAACTCTCAAATGTACGTAGCTTTGGATAAAGTATTTTGGGCTATATGCGTACCTAGTGATGGTGGCTCCCGAGCCCAGAGACCACGGTGATCAATTTCCCCTGAAAGTTAAGTAGGAACTAGCATTGTGTATCCACTTCTTTCAAAGTTCGTGCAGTAATAGATGTCCACTCCTGTTAACTGGGTGTTCATCAATAATTGCACTTGTCCTGATGAAACTGCCCTGTGAAATGAAACTTTTAAACATTTACGAAGAAATTTCACTGAAAATGAAGCTAATTTTTCAGGGGTTTTCTTTGGGGGGGGTAGTCAGTATAAGTAAAATGAAGGCGGTGACTTACTACCCCAAAATGTCCGACTTTTTTTTTTCTTCATTCCTGCATCACATTGTCAGGATTTATTTCGCACTAATGTCCAGTTTGCTGTACAGTATCCAGATTATGACATCGCTACTTATTAAGGAAATCAACTATTTGACTTAAAATATAGTTTTGAAATTGTTTTATTGATAAAAACAATATTTTACTGCTCCCACTGGGGAAAAAAACAGTCTGTGAGATTCATTAGTCTTTTAGAACTGCTTCCATTAACAATGGCCTGTTACTCAGAAATAACTGACCCTAGAGCGCCGTGATTGACCAATCAGAGTCAAGTATTCAGCAAAGCTGAGTGGTAAAATTTGGTGTTACGTGGAAATACGCTTTCTTATAAGATTAGGGTTCAGTTTTGGCCTCTGAATGAATCAAGTTCACTTGGGTATTAAGTGAAATGTAGACTTTCCTCTGAGTGTGACGGGAGCTATCCGCGGTACTGAAACCACTGTACAGTGGCTCTATACAGGCTTTCTGCCATGAGCATGGACACAGACACACCCGTTCTAAAGCTAGATGAACAGAGCAGCCAAACCAAGACTAAAATAAAAAGGCACAATGGAGATGAGACACAGAAAGAAAGGATGACAAATGTGTCGCCGTCGTTGCCAGCTCGGTGACACCTCAATCTTATTATTGGTTTCATACTGGGCTCGACTATCTCACAACTTTTTATTATTTACTCCTCGTGTAATTAAGTAATACTCTACATATTTGGAAGGCCACCTGTCCATTACCAACTACTTATCCAAACTCGGGTTGAAGAGTCATGCTAGAGCCTATCCTAGTCCTCATACGGGCCAAAGGCAGTTAAACACCCTCGATAGGTTGCCCTCCTGTCTCAGGGCATGAGTAGTTATGGGGTTTAGTGTCTGTCTGTCTGTAAAATGAACTAAACCCAGACATACTTGCATACACACTCACTGTACTTCCCCTGGCTCTGTGTGACAACTT
>OMLC01097922.1:0-12105 GCA_900302585.1 Regalecus glesne
CATGCTGGACCGAGGCTCTTAGATAATTTGAATGAAATTATGGTGCTGTGATGCGTCCTGCTCAAGAGTTGGAGCATGAGGAGGGAGGTAATCAGGTAATTGCAGCTTTCATAAAAGCAATTCATCAGGAAGGCAGAGTTGCAGAGATGTCTCTCTCTCTGTCTCTCTCTCTCTCTCTGTCTCTCTCTCTCTGTATCTCTCTCTCTCTCTCTGTCTCTCTCTCTCTCTCTCTCCCCCTTTCTCTCTCTCTCTATCTCTCTCTCTCTCTTTGTCTCTCTCTCTCTCTCTCTCTCTCCTCTCTGTCTCTCTCTCTCTCTCTCTGTTTCTCTCTCTGACTATCTGTCTCTCTCTCTCTGTCTCTCTCTCTCTCTCTCTCTCTCCCTCTCTCTCTCTCTCTCTCTCTCTCTCTCTCTCTGTCTCTCTGTCTCTCTCTCCCTGCCTACAGATAACATGATTGATTTTCGTTCTCTTTTTTGATTAAGAAAAACTTAACATCTGATGATTCATCAAACCATCGCACATTCATCTCATTTGGCTAGAGTGTGCATAGTGTCGAGGGCCATGACACCGGATGCCCTTCGAAAAGTGGAACACCAGGCAAGATCACTCGGGGCCACATTTGCCAAGATAACAGTCCTGACGTTACGGCGACATGGCAGGCATATTTACGTTCGCATAAGTGTTCATTTTGAAACACGACTAACTCGGATCTGAAGTAGTCTCTACCCTTGATGTGATGACGAAACATGTTTTGTGGTCTGCCATAGTGGGCTCCATCCCACCGTGCGGGGTGTCAGGAAAAGAGCATTCGGGCATAATCCCCCTATAACAGTGGTTTATCGATTGGGTCCGTGTCAAAAGTTAGGTGTCTGCCGGTATGAGTGCAGGGAGGCAGGATGGATGAGATGCTGACATGAGCAAAGCTGAGTCTACATGATCCTCACATTCTGATCTTACCGAACAGCTTTCACAATCCCATCGACAGTGGATTGTTTTTTTTACCCTGTAGTGTAATTCAGGGACCTGAGGACAGGAGGCGCACACAAGTTCAGGAGACACGTGTCCTCTGGGAATTTCTAGGGACCCCTCCAATCATCTGTCACTTCATCCATCATTTATTGTCAGTCTCTCCATCCATCTTTCTGCCCATCATTTCATCCATCTGTCTTCTTGATTTTCAGTGGATGGGACCAACTATCCCAAATATTTGTTTTGTTCTTCATGGAGGACTGTGAGCAGTTCTCTCACATTTTTATATTCTCTGATTATTCAGACAGGTTGAAAGCGATGCTTGAGATGGGACATTATCCCCGGACTGCACATGTGACTCGAGATTAACTGCTGTACCATCTCCCTTTTTCTCCCACTCTCTTAGGGTCATGGCCCAGCGTATCCGAATTTTCCATAACTGGACTTTCTGCTCCTACCAGTCCAGGCTCTCCTGTCTCCACCTCCTCCTCTCCCATCCTCTGTTCATCCCCCTCTTGTGTTACTCTTCCTCCTCTTCCACTCTCTGCCACCCCCTCTCATCTCATATCTGAGTTGGATGGTGGTGTGAGGTATGACCCAGCGTTTCGATCAATGTCATGGGCGAGCCAAGAGATCACGGAGATCTGCGGTATGGACGAGAGAGGGGGTCACGATTCTGACCTGGAGGAAGATGAAGACATACACACTCTCGCCTGTCTTTCCCTGGAACTAAGAGACATGAACAAGAGTAAGAGATCCAGACCCGCACAGACACAGCAACACACATACATACACAAACACATACTTCCTCCCACACATGTGCACACACACACATACACACACACACATTTACATCATATGCTATGAATATTCTAATTCCATTTTTACATCTCATATTTGATGATGATGATGATGATGATGATGACAGTGATCAAGCGGGTGATATTGAAAATTATTATGGTTTGTTTAGTTTAACATGGAAAGTACACAGAAAAAAATACTTTGAATTTGTCAGTCAGCCAAAATTGGCAGGTTGAGAAAAAAAGTTCATTAAAAAAAGCCTTGAGTAGAGACAGACACACATTCTACAGCCCACTGAGGCAATTTATACGTGATAATGGGCTATACTGACTCGACTTGACTAAACAGAATAGTTTTATCAATAGTTCCCTATTCACAATATATTCAATAAGATGAATGAGATGAAGCTTTAGCAGCACAACAGCACAGAGAAAACACGCGCAAGCACACAGACCAGTGGTAGAACCCCCCACACACACACACAGGGAGGCCTTGGAGAGCAAAAGAAAAAAAAAACAGACCTCAACAAAGACGCTGTCTAACAAATGCAGACAATAACTAGATGGGCAGATAGCAATTATAAGAGATGTCAGTGATGACATATTTGGATATTTATAAGAAAAGTTCTTGATAGATTCGGAAGATCCAGTAGCCATAAAAGTTCTGCAATGTTTAACTGCACGAGTTCCATTTTTGTAAATCTTGCATCGGACCACAAATCCCCTCTTGTAGTTCAAGTTATGTGGTTTCTTCTAGAATTCTGACCCGGTGGCTGTGAAACAGGTTGTTTATAATGATCATGAAGCTTTAGTTTGCCTCACTGTGTCCAACTCAGATACAGAAATGCTGCCCTTGATTGTTGCCAGAGGAAACAGCGTGGCCCAAGATCACCATGGGAACCAGGGTTCCAAAAGGTGGGTAGCATGGACAGGTAACACACAGGCACATGTAGACTAAGGGCATTTTCATAATTGGCATGATTGTCTTGTATTGTGCCTGAGTATGATTTCCCCCCTCCACTCAACCATCACTCCGCTTTCACAACAGTATTGTCTTTTTGTACCCAAGTAGCTGCATACCTAGACACTCCAGTACAGTAGGTGGCAGTATGCTGCTACCTGGTTTGTCTGTGTCGCGCTTGTTTACATTGTCATTGTCACTCTAGTGTAGAAAGTGGGCTAATCGCACAATTCCCTGCCTATCAAATGGAGTAGACGTTCAGACTATGCCTAATATTATTGATAATTTAGAGACAATGTCAAGGAGGACCATTATTGCAGCCTTCCTACTTCATCAGCTAATAGTCAGGATGTCCTCCAGCAGTCCACTTTCATGCTTGGGTGCAGCAGGTTTCACATTTGGTGCGACTCATACCTGAGTTCATATGAACCCTACTTGAGACCACCTTCTTTATGCCCGCGTGTGGAACACAAGTGTCCACCCTAAACAAACTGGACTTGGGCATTAAGTGTACTCAGATCTGGGTCTGGGTCCCTGATCTGAAAGACCTCCGAGGTGTCCTCTGGTTTCTGACACCAAAATGTTAGCAGCAGATCCTTTCAGTCCTGTAGGTTATGAGGTGGGGTCTCCATGGATCAGGGTTGATTTTCCAGCACATCCCACGGATGCTTGATCGGATTGGGATCTGGATAATGTTGAGGCCAATACCTTGAACTGTTTGTCATGTTCAAAAAAAAAAAACCAGAAGAAATTTGACAGTGTGGCATGATTCATCATCCTGCTTAAAGAGGCCACTGAAATCAGGGAATACCACTTCCATGAAGGGTGTCTCTTTCTTATAATTAGGGTTATTTAGGTAGGTTGCACTTGTCTAAGTAACATCCACATAAACGGCCCGTCTTGGGGTTTCCTAGCAGAATGTCGCCAGATCATCAATTGCTTTGCATCCTGCTGTCAGCTCTTCCCCAGGTAAAGAATGGAGACAGAGCTGGACATTCATAGGACGTAACATACAATGTGATTCATCAGACCAGGCCACCTTCTTCCATTACTCCATTGTCTGGTTCTGACAGTCATGCTCCTGTTGTGACCACTTTTGAAAGTGGGCAGGGGTCATCCTAGACACTCTGACTGGGTATGCAAGCTGTGATGCTCTGAGGGTTCTGACACCTGCTCATCATAGCCACTATTAACTTTTTGAGCAATTTGAGCTGCAGTAGCTGTTCCATGGGATTGGACTGGACGGGCCAGTCTTTGCTCCCCACATGCCGATGACTCTGTCACCGCTTGTCCTCCCTTGAACCACTTTTGTCCACCAGGAACGACAGGAACACGATCAGATTCTTAAACTTGCCCTTTTTTGGCTGCTTCCACGACATCCACTTCAAGAACTGGCTGTTCACTTGCCGTCTCTCATGTCCCACCCCTAGACAGGTAACATTGTAATGAGATGATCAATGTTATTCCCTTACCTGTCGGTGGTTTTAATGTTTTGGCTGATCATGCTACACTGATGCACCAGATACAGCATGCGTGCACGCACACACATACGCACAGTTTCCCTCATATGGACACATGATATGTACCATGCTCCTCTTTTAAGATTCACCTCATTAGGACTCCTTTTGCATAAATTAAAGGTTAAACCTGGTAGACCTGGAAATGTGAGGCATTAAGACGGAGTGCTGGATTTAGCCTACGTTCCAGGTGAGCTCATTCAGCTGGTGTTGCCTGACAACTGCAGTCAAATTCTTGAAGGTTTCCCACCATCCAGAACTAAGAGGTTCCAGTCGCAGTACAGGCGACAGGTAAAACCTTGGTAACCAGATTTGTAACACCAGAGCGAGCTCTGCACTTGTTTGAACTGTGCAATCTCTCGTTTTCAATTCTCCTTTCCCTCTGTCCTTTTCACCACGTGATATCAGCATGTAATCCACAGCTTCCATGTGCCTCTACCCCCCCCCATCAGTCCACTGGCCATGGAGGGGGGGGTAATCCCTGCCTTTTTTGGTCCCTCTTCAAGTCCTTTCTCTGTAGGGTGTGTGGAGTGTATAATGGAATGCCACAGCAGGAAGGCTTTAGCTTTGAAGGCGTGTCGGGCAGCAGGTCGTGATGTGCCGTTCAGTGTGCATGTATCTGAGTGCAAGCATTTGTTTGTGTACGTATGTGTGTGTGTGTGTGTGTGTAGTCGGGTGAATGATGGTGTGTAGGAGAGTCGGCCATAAAATGGAGTTGATGCTTGTTATTGTGTGTGTGTGTGTGTGTGAGAGAGAGAGAGAGAGAGAGATCTGTGCTGGAGGCCCTGTTCTATCATATTGAGACATGTAATAAATGGATTAACACCACATGGAGGGCTCCTAAAACAGCTGCTTACAGCCCCCCAGCACTCACACACACACACACACTGACAAGATCTTGTTGATTTCACACTGCAGGCTAGGCAGCATCCTTTGCTCTCACCTGACCAGCTGAATGTGTCTTTCTATCTCGGCCAGTGAGACTGTGGCCTCCTGTATGAAGAAACTAAAGTCATGCTTTTTTTACAGCTTACGTACTGTCAGCCCACCAGCAACAACGTACAACAGACTAGAACATACACAGCGGAATTCCTGCAGGCCTTATAGAAGCTGGCCCACAGTCAATGTGTTGAAACTCCATCATTATCAAAGCCAGCCGGAAAACCAGTGGAAGAATTCCCCACATGGCATTCAACGTTCCCCCAACATCTCTCTTAGAGGTTAACTGAACCCCGTTTGGATCAACGAAGTGCATGAATACACCCATGCTGCCATCTAAACCTGTATTCACTTACTTATTTACCTCATTCATCCACATAGCCACGCTGCAAAAACACCAGCAGAATTCAAAGTAAAACTCAATCCCAACACTCGCTGCATGTCCAAGCCCACACACACACACACACACACACACAGGATACAGGCACTCAACGCAAAGCAAACACAGTCACACACAGAGATCCTACAGCATGCAAGCGTACAGCCGGGTGGTCCAGGAGGGATGCTGTAGCTGTAGCAGAGCACACGTAGTGCAGCACAGTCATGTGTGCACCCATCGATGCGTGTGTCCCGTTAGGCCCCAGCCCGTGTTTCATTCATATCCTGTCGGGGGGGCATAGCTCAGTGGGTAGAGCGGTCGTCTGGCAATCGGATGGTTGCAGGATCTATCCCCGGTCCTACACACAGTATGTCGAGGTGTCTTTGAGCAAGACACTTAACCCCTGACTGCTCCCCGAGCGCCATATGTTGGCAGCTCACTGCTCTGGGGGCGGCATAGCTCAGTGGGTAGAGCGGTCGTCTGGCAATCAGAAGGTTGCAGGTTCGATCCCCGGTCCTGCATACAGCATGTCGAGGTGTCCTTGAGCAAGACACTTAACCCCTAACTGCTCCCTGAGCACCATATGTTGGCAGCTCACTGCTCCTATATAATAGGTTGGGTCAAAAATGCAGAGAAATCCTAATGTCCCCATGTGGGACTGATAAGGGAATCATTTATTTATTTATCTATTTTAGTTTAGTTTTAGTTTTTTTTATTCATGACAATCTAAATGCAATACTTGAATTAACCATAGATTACATCAAGTTTTTCAAGGTAACTACAATTCCAGCCAAAACTATTAAAAGTATCCCAGTTTCAAACCATGGATGACTTAAAATAAAACTTAGGTTTAAGGAAAAAACCGCCATTATTTGATCACAATGACCAACTTTCCCACAGAGCCATTAACCGCTCTGTGAATAAAGAAAGTAAATCTCACATATAAAGGCAATTTAGAACAGAAATTTAGCAGCATTAACACCTGGCAGGCCTTTCAGAAGGTGAGAACACTCAGTGGGCCCAACTCAAAATCCAGCACCCCATACCCTCTGACCCCACCTCGTTCACCAGACATCTGAACAATGTCTATGCCAGAGCTGACACTCAACTGCTTCACTGAGTGTGAGAGATTGTTTGTGGGCCTGCCTACTCCTGAGCCCTCACACTCTAACCTTTACACGTCTACCATGGATGTGGACATCTACCATCATTCGTGAGGTGGAAAGCAGGCAAAGCCCTTGGCCCAGATGGGTATCTAGGAAGGTGGCTCAAGATTTGCGCCGTGGATATCTCCACTGTCCTCTGCTCTATCTTTAGTGAGTCTATCATTAGTGAGATGTATTCCCCTCCATCATTGCAAAGTGACTCAAGAAACTTGTACTGCATGCCATCTTCCCAGTTCTTAGCCCACCAATGGATTTCTGTCAGTTTGCTTACAAGACCAAAAGAAGGACAGATGATGCTGTTGCGTGCATCCTTCACACACCCATCCAACACCCGGACTTCCCTGGTTACCATGCCAGGATGCTTTTTAAAGGCTTTAGTTCTGCTTCTAACACCATTCATTGACATCCGAGAACTTTATCATCTCTACGTTCCTGAAAATCACCAACATACCTTCTATAATAATCAGTCTCCCTGCTCCTAACCTGCCAGCCCTTATTGACACTGCCACCACTCGCAGAGCACTGACCATAGCACACAACACCTGCCACCCTTCCAACCTGTGCTTCACCCTCCTCCCCTCTGGCCACAGATACGGACAACTATTCTGAGAGATAACACCCTTTGGGAGGAGTTTTGTGCCCTCACCTATCATAGCCTTAAATACCCTGGGCTCACTGTAACAGACTTGAGCTGCTGTGCTATTCCTGTTTGCTTATACCCTGGTTTGAGTGTTAGTTGTATATAGACTGTGAAAGCAAAATTCTTCTACAGAAGAGGATAAAAAAGGGATCTGAAACTGAATCGTAAATGTCTGGAAACAGCTTGTCAAATTGTTGTCAGTGGATGGCTACAAAATCTGCTACTAACAAGAATAACCTCACAGGATTTCTTTCTAAATCCTGTCCCAAACTTTTTCTGGTCCATGAAAGGACCCCCCCCCCTCCTCCTCCATGTGCACATTTATAATAACAAATAATGTAACCTGTATAACATGAAGGACTCACATGCTGCATGAACAACAAAAATCAGAACTATTGCGGAGTGTGTGAACTGGCTTATAGACTCGGACTACTCAGAGGAGACTTGACATGACTATTGACATTGAGCGAGAACAACAAGACAATGATATGCACAAGTTTAGCCCCATTTGAGAGAATGCAAGCATTACTTGTTTCAATCTTGGGTGTTTTAATGTGTGTGTTTTCAGTTAAAAATGGAAGTTTAGCCTTCATTAAAGCCATCTCTGTGAACCCAGGTAGTGATAAGACTTGTCACACTTAATTATGGGACCAGCCATAAAGAATAATATAGCAGTGCAGTCATTTCTGCTAGGGATGGATTGCTGTGGAGGCAAGGTGAAAATAAGTCAGCTTGAATGCTTGAGAGGAAATTACCCACTGGATAATAAATGAGAAATTTCCCTGACTATATTCACTGTTGTTGACCACCATTATTTAACTGAACCCTTGTGGACTCTGATAATGACAGTGATCTGTGCTTTTGTGTTGTAAAAATGATAAATTAAATCCAATCTGAGTATTCTCACAGTGGTCACATGGCCACAAATCAGATATGTATCAGGACTACCGCAAATGAAATCTGACTGGTGCATTGCAACTTCTAGCACATACAGACAACGCTCACAAACAAACAAATAAATGAAATTTAAAAAATAGAACAAATAAATGGAATAACAACATGATATTGAAGGCGAACATGAATGCATAACAAGTATATGACTGCCATACAGGGTTTCACTCTAGTTGAGTCATCAACCACCTATGTTCATAAATTATGCCATATTGTTTAAATGCTGTTTTGCCTGTACACTTTACCATATACGGTACCACAACTCCACAACTGATCATGCTTATATGCAACACTTTATACTCCCCTCTACACAACACTATATTATCTTATATTATATATCCCCGGTGGTCATTTAAGGCAAATCTAAGTGTCCTCTCTACTTATGGGTCTTCAGATGGCTGTAGTGGCTGATCTGTGATCCACATACTTTGTTGCAGTGTGGGCAAGAGAAAGTGGTGGTAGTTGAGCTATTTTCTCTCTCTCCTTGTGGTGCTGTCACTTTTTCTCTGTGGCACACCAGAGATCCATTCCATGACCTGCAGTTCTTTCTCGCACAGATTTCTTCCGGGAACACCTTTCCAGCGTAGTGTGTTCCTAGTTGCTTGATGCGAAGATGAATTTCTTCAGACTGGTCTTGATATTGTCTTTGAAATGTTTAGTTTGCCCACTGGGAGCTCACTGACCTGCCTTTAGCTGGGAGTACAGAATGTTTGGGTAGAAGTGTGTTGGACATGTGGATGACATGGCCTGTCCATCAGAGTCATTGCTGCATTATTATTATTATAGCAGTGATGCTAGTCATGTTAGCTACTTCCGGAGCACGGGTGTTGGTGTGATTGTCCTTCTAGCTGATCCTCAGGATTTCTCATAAGGATCTTTGGCTCTGAGGTGCCATTTGTAGATGCTCCATGCCTCTACTCCTTACAGCAGAGTGGAGATAACAACAGCTCCATAGACCAGACTGAAGAAGTCACCTGGTGAGTGACTTTGAGTTGAACAGATTCACCTCTTTTTGTGATTTCTCTACCTGGATTATTGAGCATGCATCAAGACCGTAGACCAGGAGTTTTGTTTGGGCCTTTAGGTCGGTTTATCATACTATTTTCTTGCATCTGGTGTGAGGGGTTATGCCTGACTAAAGAAAAGATATTTAAGCATATGTACATAAGGAGCAGATAAATAAGTATATTTTATGTACCAGAAGTATACACTATATTTTCACCTACCATCCCTTGGCCATCTATTGGTTTTTGTAAATTATTTGCTCATTTTCATTGATATGCCTCTAAAAATGAAAAACATAATCTTTACCACATTCACAGAAAGTTTTCAAAAAGTACATCCCCAGTATCAACCCCCCACCCTCAACCCCGTTCTGACATTGCCCCTGCAATCACCACCACAAACTCCATTCTGAATTGTTCTGATGCCCTCATTCAGAGACTAGTAGTTTGTGGGGGAAGAGAACGAGAGAAGCAACAAAGTCCACCTTTTTACTTTAGCGTAACAATTTTCCGAAGGAGTCTTTTGGACATTGGACACATCAGCATTTGCACCCTGCCATTTCAGAGGCACAAGGAGGTTGGCTGTGTCAGCTGTTTGAGCTTTTGTCATTTTTAAAAGGACTTGAACATGGGGCATCATGCTGGGTGCTGTATCTTTGTTCCGTCTGAGGATTAAAGATCAGAGCCAGGATGTGAGAATTCTCTGAACACTTCAAATGGTAATTAAGCTATATCGTAGTCCACAGCTAGTTGGAGAGGTTGCCACTGAAGCTCCTTTTCATTTATATATTTATTTATGTATTCATTCACATCTGACTGTAAGGATACCGATTATGTTCTCTAAAATTTGGTTTTTGATTTCTGAGCATCAAGTTATTGAATTATTTACAGTTTGTAGATTCGAGAGAAAAGGGTATGGCAGATAACCACCATTTGTACCTTGGAAAAGTCTTTTGACAGTAGATGGCTAGTGAATGGGTCATTTCTCCACATATCTCATTTCATGCTGTATTCACAGCTGTCAGTTGACATCTATGGATCATGTATAAATGGAAAAATCAAAATCGGCTTTAACTTCCAGGAGTTGGTGTGTTAGTTTGAAGATGGAGGCTTGAAGAATAGAAAAGTCCAATACCCAAACTCAAAATATGAGCTGTAGTCAGAGATGGTGTGGGGGATAAAATCCCTCAATGACATCTTCGTTAACCGTATGCTTTTTATAGAATCACAAATTGTATATTGTGGCTCAGATCGAATCTCTCAGTAGTGAGATTCACAGTATGCGTTGGGCTCACTTGTAAGCAGGTCAGGTCAGTAGCTGAGGAAAAAACAATTAAAGAAAACCGTCTCTCCCCCAGTGGACCTAATACATGTTAGGAGATAGGTTTTATAATAGATTTTTGTCTGTGTAAAATGAGATGCTGACCTTGAGGGCCAAGACTTTCAAAGGCATCAGAGGAGTGGGACAGCACATTCCCTGTGGGGTTAAAAGATATTCATTTTGAACAATATTCCTCCATCTTTGTCTGATTCACACCAGGCAGCCATGACAGCAACTTCACCATAATGTTATTGCCACAGAGCCTCTGAGGATGGTCAAAGTAGAGATTGTATCAGTGCAATTAATAATTCTTAAAATGTCGTTAGACCATGGTACATGACCTTGTTCCTTTTCATCTTTAAGCTGTTTTTTGCTGTTAATGTTATCTTGCCAGCTTAACACCAGATAGAAGGGCCAGTTGGAACACTCTACATAGCGGTGTGGTGCCATTTGACCTACAGGCTATAGGTTTTTGTTACAAAGCACCAGGGAGTTAAAAGGCGGGTTCACAGTTAGTGAATCCAAGCCTCATCCGTGGTGCATCATCCGCGATCGTACAGACAAAGACTTTACTGACCACTTCAGCATTGAGAAACAATCTACACCACTTTCATGTATCCTCCTGTGATTCAACGCGGTGATGGTTTGAGAAAAAAACCAAGACAAAGTTTGTTTTTAAAGGCGGGAAGGTCACAGTACAGTCACAATCATTCTCATTTATTTATGTCTATTCAGAATAGTATTTGATAACAAGAACAATTTGATTCAGAACTACCTTTTGGAGTTGACACAGCACTTCCCAACCGTCTGTAAAACTCTCTGAACGTTTAAAAGCAGGAATCTTGTAACCAGGTTGTCCAAGAACAAACACATCTGTAGAATGATTCCTAATGGTGTGGGCATGGAAATTAATTTACAGTTTGTATTGGTGGAGCTGCAATATAGAGTAAGTTTAGTTTATTATCTCACAAAGCATGGTTTGTGACTATTTTGCAGTGGAAAATATTAAGACGGGTCTGATGGTGCTGTGAATGTCCCATTTTTGAGAATGAGATGCATTGTAGTTTTTGAAGGAAACAGTGAGGAATTTTTGAACTCCAATTTAATACAAGGACATTCTATATTTTTGATACCACAGAAATAAAGAAAATCTATTGTTCCTCCGGTGGTGTAGGGGGGTTAAGACACCTATGTTCAGTGTATCTCTGCATCATGCAATCGGGTGTTTGAATACCAGCTGCACCATTTTCAACCATGGCCAGAGGTCCATAGTTAGTGGGTCATAACTGGCTAAGCCTCACATGGGTATAAGGGTTAGGCTGGATAAAGTATTCTGGGTTCACTAGTGCCCCCTCTGGGTCGTCCAGGCCTCTTGGTTAAGTGAAGGGAAAGTGCTCTGCTTCATTCTCCTCTGACGGCCAAGCACTGTGCTTTCCCCACCAGACCATGATGTATAGA
>OMLC01097940.1:0-11980 GCA_900302585.1 Regalecus glesne
AGTGCACAGATATGTTGGACATCCATGTTAGAGTGTGGAGCAGACAGGGGAAGTGACTCGCCCCTCCAGAGAGAGAGAGAGAGAGAGAGAGAGAGCGAGAGAGAGAGAGACAGAGAGAGAGAGAGAGAGAGACAGAGAGAGAGAGAGACTTGCAAGGGGCTCGACTTCCAGTTCTAAGGAACAGCCCTCCTAACAGAGTGAAGTGGTTAAAGTGGGTTATGCCTCTCTTAACTGCAGAATGTTCGAAGGACAGTTCGGCTTTTCAGTTACGGTAAATAGTAAATTGACTCATACAGCACTTTTTTAACCGAGCGACCAGTTTTTTTGGTCCTATTCGACCATCTTTGAGAATAAATATTATTTTACAATCTTAATTGAAAATCGTGTACGCTTTTAAACTTCCTTGCGCAGCTGTAATCCAGGGTTATTGGCTACTGTGAAAGACGTCTGCGTTTTGATTGGCTAATATTGTGGGCAGGCGCTCTGAGAGTGCGTATTTCTCATCGCAGTTGTTTTTAAACGTCAATATTATCTTGCAGGTGATTGACGACCTAGATGTAAAATCAGTGATCATGTATTTCGTTAGTTTCATGTATAAACGCCGTCAGTCTGCCAGTCAAAAGCTGTACATTTACAACCCAAACTACTGGCTGCAGCGCGGCTCAGGCCGTCATGACGCATGCGTTATGAAGAATGCGGCGCACGGATTTCCACACAGTTTAACAGCTCTGCTGAGCCGACAATCAAGCGAAATACGGACGAAATGGAGCCAGTGGCATGCTAAAAACAAATGACTAATATCAGCATTCCCCACACTCAGTCTATGCTTCCAGGATCCCTCCTCTCTCTGCTGTTCTGTCCTGCTCCACTCCTTTACCCCTATCATCAAATTCCAGGCGTAAGACGAAGCTTTGCTCAGGGAGGTGAAGTGTCTTGCTCCCCCCCCTTCCAGATTGTTCCCTGTCGATTTTCTGACCTCATCTGAAGATTTGTTTTCCCTCTTCCTCCTCTGGCAAGCATACTCCTCTGCTGTCTCCTCTTTTCACTACTCCCACAGCCCTCCTCCTCCGTCACCCTCCTCAACTCTCCCTCCTCCCTCTCTCCCCCTTCCTTCCTCCTCCGTCCATATGGTTATGATCATCCCTCACATTCTGAGACTTTTTTTGTCCTCCAAAACAACACCCCATCGCTCCTCATCCTCCCTCTGCCTCCATTACTTTGGATGGGGTGTATAACTGTCTGTGTGGGGAGCTGCTGTTCTGCCTCCCACTGCTCAGTGAAAGCTTTGGCACCACCGACTGCAGGCTCCGCTACACACCACGCAGTAGGACGTGGAAAGGCCCCGACGTGACCTGACAGTGTGCCCCCTCGAACCCGGGGTCTTGATCGGTGCTTCTCAGCGTGTCAGTCAGGTTCATGACTTGGTTGTAAAAGCCCAAATTTCAAGTCATAGGATTGTGGAACTGCAACAGTGTGGAGAGGATGTGGTTTCAGGAAGTTGACCATCCATGGAAATACACACCACACCACCAAAACGTATGTGTGTGTGTGTGGGTGTGATATTTTAAGCATACTTGAATACAATCCGTGCTTGTGTGTGTGTGTGTGTGTGTACATAATATGCAAAACCAATCACACACATACACACAATATGCAAAAACAATCACAAATACACGCACGGTAGGAAAAATCAATAACACACACAGAAAGGGTGATTTCTCATATAAAACAATGATAATAATCTCCTTTTAGAGGAACAGTGCATTAAAAGGGACGTGAGGTCATGGGGATTCAGGTGAGGCTCATTGTGAAAAGTAAATAATAAATAAGTAAATATATTTCTCTATTGATCTGTTCTATAAATGTCATTTATATATTATTCCAATCATCTATTATTTTTACAATCACATAGCTGAATTTGTATGTTTCCTGTTCAAATGGAGGAGACACGTGAGGTGAGGCAGTGATGAGCTGAGCCTCAACTCCTTTGGAACAATCCCTCACAAACTGGGTTGACTAAGTGCATTTGGTTTTCTCACTGCATGTCACCAGTGTAATATTTGTAGACACGCTCATATGTCCTCACTTTCCACAGAATAGGTCATGTATTTCACACTACCAGTAACAGATATATGTATGATGACTATAAATCCCAGTTAAGACTCAGACATGGTGAATGAACTCATTTTTATAAAGTTCTTTACCAGTCTAGCAACTGCTGGAGATACTTTGAGTGAAAAGTCCTAGAGTAACAGAACTCGACACAGACCTCAGATATGACTCAGTGGGTGTTCACCAGTGGCTTTGTGGGACTGGTTTTATGAAGATGAAATGTTGGGAAACTTCTTCATAAAGTTGATTCCAGGAAGACGAATCGGTGTCGTAATTTCTTACCGTTGGTAACTCGGATCGGAGAAATATGGAACCAACCATGCTGTAAAAGAGCTAATTCAAAAAGGCCGTAGTGAAGGAGGAGCAAGTCCACTGAAAAGAAACTGAAGTGTGCTCACTGTGCTCAATTAGGGGTTCAGTGTCTTGTTCAATGACATTTCAACACACACTATGAAGAAATCTGGAATCAAACCCCAACCTTCTGATTACTAGATGACTTCCCCACCTCCTGAGCTAGGCTACCACCCATGTGTGAATGTGTGTGCGTGTGTGTGTGTGTGTGCATCTGTGTGTGTGTGTGTGTGTATACATACACGTAAACATACAGCATTATAATGGAATTCATATATATATATTCCATTATAATTCTGTTATCCTCTCTTTTATACCCTGTAAATTGTATTTCATTCCCCCCCTCTTGAGAGAGAGATCCCTTCTCTGCTGCTCTCCCTGAGGTTTCTTCCTACTTTCTCCCTGTAAAAGCTTTATTTTTAAGGTAATTGGTAAATGGACTTGTTCTTATTTAATACTTTTCTTGTCTACTGACCACTCAAAGTGCTTAAGATAGTCCTCCCTTATCCGATGAGAGGCTCTCAGGACAGGACGTTGTGTTATTGTAAAGCCTGTACACATAAAATGGACTTGACTTGACTTAACTGGGATATGGATTAGTGCTCTACTCACTGTAAAGCTAGAAGGGGCAGTAATAATCTCTTCAGGGGAAAAAGGTCAGTGAAGTAAAAAATAAATAAATTCACATCTCACTTTCTAACCCCAAACCAGGGTTTGATTCATATCCTCTACTTTAAACATATCAGGGTGACAATCGTGTGGAACTTAATTTTTTAAAATTACGCTCCAGACTAATAGAGATAAAGGTCCACTGATTTCCACGTTCAGTATTGTCTTTGTGGTGTTGCACCTCCCTTTGTGAAAAGGCACATTTTGCATTTTAATCACATTTAATCATCCTCAGAAAAAGTAATTTCTTGACTTTTGACTCCGGTTTGTTCTGATCTCTGTTGTACACTCCCATCCAATCACAGCCCTGCTTACGCAAACAGTTCACTGGGCGGCATATGCAGACGTCAAGGCTCACCATACATACTCTATTTATAGGAAACACTTGTGTCAGGATTCTTCTTACTCTGTTATAGATTATATTTTTATTATAGTTGTCAAGAAAGAAAAAGACAAATGCTCAATTATTTTACTTAAATTCATTTGGAACCTTCTCTACTGAACACTCCATCCAGAAACAACAGTTTAGATGAGATACTCAGACAAGCTCTGCTCCGTTCCTGGAAACCACATACACACATTTTCCATGGAAGCTCCATTCTACTCTTGTGGCTAAATATCTGTGATATGCTTTCTATTAGTCAACCAAACAATGTGCTAGGTCATGAGCAGGAAATGGATGATGGCCATGTCAGCTCTGGTTGTAATCCAGCAGAATGGTCCCCATGGTTCTGCAGGCCTCGAACAATTAACTACAACCGCGTGGAGGTTTCAGCCTCACCAAAATAGTCCAACTGATAGCAGTGTTGCCAGAAAACGACCCCCATGTGTTGAGCAGGTAGATAACATGTACATGTCCAACTTGATTCATATTTACAAACTGATCCAGTCAAGGGGCTGGATGAGGATGGGGAGTCAGGGCTGAGGGGATATATTCAGATTATCCATCAGGGGGTCGTGCTGAAACCTATCCCAGCATTCACCAGGTGAAAGGTGGGGAAACAACCCCGGACATGTTGCCATTCCATCACATGAGTTGAGAAGTTAGGGGTACAATGTCTCGCTCATGAACACTTCAAGACGTTTTTTTGAATGAACCAAGGATCAAACCACTGATCTTTTGATAACTACACGATCACCCTAACTCATTTTTACACACTGTACATACATTAACACATGTGAGTTCCCATCACGGAATGATAGCGTTTAATATTTTAAAACAGGGGTGACATGATGAGAGTAATGCAGTAAGAAGTAGGATTCTAGGGGGCGCTAGTCACCCTTACCACACATTGGCTAGACGTTCCGGTCTTAGTGTTAAGTAGAGGGAGAAGAGAGGAAGACTTTCAGAGTAACAGAGCATACCGGACACACATCTAGTTTAGCACGCCGTTTAATTCCAGGCACATGCTTTTGATTACGGAACAGACCGTGGGGCTGAGGAAATGAAAGGAAACAGTGTTTGAACAGTAAATTGACGAGAAGTCCTCACCAGAGAAGACCATACCGTTTGATCCTCAGCAAAAATACCACAAAAACTATTGAGCTTGAGTAAGGTATCACTACTTTTTGAACATGAGCTTGTACTTAAGACCCTTAGAGATGATCATGCATGGCCACATACATTATTAGACATGGGAAATGAAGTCAAAGTCCTGAAAAGACTGCAGACAATGTTTTAGTCCTGACAATACTTGGTAAATAGATAGAAAGATAGATAGAGACGCTAACTAGAATAAAGTCGTTAATAGGTGTTGTATAAAAGACTTATTTTCACAGACAGCATTCCTCTTACATATCAATCCTACCCAAGGAGATGTTATATGTTTAAATTTCTTAAGATGCCTACTAGTGTAGTTGGACAGTCTAAACTAAGCACTGCTTGGTTACTGAAAACTCATCCATTGTTAACCTCTTATCCAGAGCAGGGTCTTGCTGGAGCCCATCCCAGCACTCATTAGGCAAAAGGTGAGGAAACACCCTGGACAGGTTGCCACTCCATCTCAGGGCAGAAGTGGGAGATTAAGCCCAATGCCCTCCTTGCCACCGCGCGGTGAGTTCAAATCCACACCCTCTGGTTCGTTAGTACCCAAAGCACTCACTCTACTTCTGAGCTTTCTTGGCCCCTTATTGAAAATATCCATTACAGTATGAATCAAATTCAAAACCCTGTTGGATACCAGTGCAGAAAACACATCTCTCCATATACTTCATTTAGTCAGGTCCAGAAATCAGGATGGAGCCATTTTCATCCAAGGTGTCATCCAAAAGAACAGTCTATGTAATGATCACCCAGAAGATATCGTTGGGTTTTTAACTATCGAAATAAACACAAAGATTGAAACTATCTATGGAAACCCTGTAAAAGGTGTAGAGGAGAAATGTTAAATGGGTTATCTTTGCAGGTATTTCCCAACATTACATGCAACTGTTGATCTTGCAGTGTAATCCACAGAGGATTTCACCTGGCTGGCCAGCTTTAAGGAGATCCCAGCCCCTGACCCTATCTGACAGGAACAGAGGCCTCGGCAGGTATCCATTAATCTAATTCACCATGCTTGGCCGCAGACGTTTCCAGATCCTCAACAGATACAGACTTTATGGCATTGTCATCAGGAACAGGATTTTGAAGAGTTGGATTTCAGGTATTATTACATAACAGATTCAGCAAAAATAATATGAAATCCTATTCAAAATATGTCATTGTCTTTAAAAGGGACCAAGTGCAGCCATTGACATCACTGTCACCAGATTACAGTTTCAAGTTAATTTGCACCTGAAAGTCCCTGCATGTCTTTTTTTTGATTGTGAAAGGAAACCAGAGCACTCACAGGAAACCCACGCAGAGAACATGCAAATGGGGAGGAAGACATGCTAAAGGGGCTGCAGAGCTCAGTGGGTAGAGCTGTCCTCTGGCAATCCTAAGGTTGCAGGTTTGATCCTTGGTCCTGCGGAAGGCATGTCGAGGTGTCCTTGAGCAAGACGCTGAACCCCAAACGGCTCCTTGAGCGCCACATGGTGGCTGCTCACTGCTCCTATACAATAGGATGGATTAAAATGCGGAGAATTGAAAAATTCTACCTGTGGGACTGATAAGGAAACCATTTAATTTTAAACTCCACACAGAGAGGACCTGGAATAGGATCTGAACCCAGGACCTTGGTGTCAGGGAACAGTGCTAAACACTGGGCCACCATGTGGCCCCACATCATGAGACGTAAGAGTCTTTATGCTAGTTAAATGTAAAGCCCAACCCATGACTTCAATCGTCCGATGAATGTCCATCCATAAGACGATGTGTCCACAACCAAAGCACAATTATTTTCCTTAGATATCACACATTTATTTGAGCATTGCTCATAATTCTTTACACACTGTTCTTACATAGTAGTATTCTGCCTCAGTGTTACCCTCCGCTGGCTTTTGGTAGTCATTGTACCCAGAACAACTTCCTTTATGCTCAAATAGATTGTTGAATAGATGTGAACAAGCATCTATGATGAATGAATAGATCGCCGGCGATCAGAAGAATATAATCTGGTAATAGCAAAAGGGATGAATAAGTATTCTTGCTCTACAGCCGTGTTGCATTAAATAGCAGCTGAGGTCAGCCAGCCACTTATATTAGTCTTGACCTGCCATGTGGCCAGATTGTGCAAGGCTTGGTGGACAAGCCATCTGTCCCCCTGGCAGCTATGACAGCCGAAACCCAGCTAATGCCTTTCTTCTCCTGCCTAAGCCCTGGCTGGAGTAAAAGGAATTTCTTGGACGCTCATTTATACAGTCCACACACACGACAAGAACCTTTTGACCCTAGAAATCACTTGACAACATCTCATAACCGCCCCCCCCCCGGCTCGGGGCCCCCGACCGACGCTAAACGTGACTGTCGGGCAGTGATGCAAGATATTTTTGACATCACTAGGCTCCCAGATCTGTCGTTTCAGATGGGTATCTAGAATGGAGATTCTTATCGGATACCTCTGAGAAACATTGTTCAGCTCTTCATCTACTGAATCCGAGAGCGTCATGACCCCTGGATGAGGCTTTTCATTTTTCAATTGCTTATTATCGCCCTCTGTGTGCAAGTCAAACTGACCACCAGCCCACCTCATTTTAAAGAAACACAAACTCTTGGTTTGTCCCCTTATACTCACATACTCATGCTTATTCACAAAGCCGCGGCGCGGCAGAAAAAGCGGTGTACTAATGAATTAACAGGATTGCATCTAAAACTAGTCTGCGTAAGGCTGTGCAAAAGGCCTTGTGAGCTGAGGGGAGGGCTGGGAAGTTGAGAGGTCATGGTATAAAGGCAGACTGGAGGCAGCGAAAGCCGTCCACAGACAGGCATCACAGCGAGAAGAACCACGACGGATTACAAGGTGGACCACCCACCAGAGACTGAACCAGAGAACTCAGGTCAATGTAAGTGAACTGATTCTCATCCTGATCTGGTGTAAAAAGTGGGATAGACAAATGGACAGATGGGAAATTTGAGATTTACTGTTTTTAACATGGACCACTAAGCAAGAAATGCATTCCTTATTTTTTGTGTGTGAAGTGACTAGTTAAGCTACAGATGAATCATACACCTATTACAATTTAATGGTAATATGTGTCCTAATCATCGAATGGATACGATGCTAAGTTTGATGATATTTGGTCTTGTTTGCAGAATCCTTCAAAAGAAACTTCACAGACATGACAAAGTGAGTATTGATTGTTTCGATCATTTTTTGACGTACACTCAAATGTACTGGAACGAAGCTTAAAACCTGCGCTCATTTTATCCAAGTCTATGTATATGGCGATGTAGTATGTCAATCTAGGGTGCTAGATTTGTATCATTGGCTATAGCTCTCGCATAAAAATAGCGTTTTATTCTGATACAACCAAATGGAGATTGGATCAGGCCAGTTTAAGGATCAGGGCACAGATACTTTCACTAATACACACACACACACACACACACATACGTAAACACACACTGACAGTAGCAGCAGCTCCACAGCTAGTGTCATGACCTCACAACCTGCCATCTTGACTGAGTCAATCCATGACTGTACATCCTGCAACACCTCAGACATAAAGTATGCAGATAAATCCTTATTAGGATGGATCACGTTGATCTGATGTCAGAACAATAGCCCAGGAGAGGTTTTAGAAGAATTTACAGATACTCCGTGGGAAGAAAACAAAGTTGTTCATTTAAGGAGATATTCCCCATCAAGTGTTTAGTCAGCATCTCATGTCTAATGTCGGAATATTACCAACCATATGATGTTCATAACCTTTTGGACCTTGAAGAAATGCTAGATAAGTTTAGAGCATTTTGCTATTGGGTAATTTACCCCCCTGTGTACTTATCCTTGGTCACAGACAGTGAGCAGGGGAGGCAGAGACATGAAGTCATGGGGCAGAGTGTGTGTGTGTGTGTGGGGGGGGTTGTCATCCTATAACTAGAGCTGACAACAGACAGCCAGTGTAGTGGACATAAAGCATCACAGACTAAATCACACTCGGAGTTTAAGGAAATGTTAGTGATTCACGATCACCTGCGAGGGTCACTGGGAGAAATGTCTGCACTGGGGGCAGTGTGGATTCATCCCAGTATGTTTAGCGGAAGTTAAATCGATGAGATGATAATCTGATCCTGACCATAACCTTTCCTGTCTCTCAAGGTTTTTCAGGAAGACCAGTCGCAATGGCTCTGTAAGTGGCCTTTCTAACAAGAACTTATGGGTATCACTCTGCATCAGCCAAAAGGCCATTTTGGCCTTGGAGTCATTGTTTTCTTCCTTGCTTTTCTCTCCTACCACAGATTGCCTTGTATATCGGAAAGAGAGATTACGTGGACGATGTGGAGTCAGTGGAAGTAGTTGGTCAGTAGCTCTACATTTTAGCCTACGTACATACATTTTTGTATGTGTTTATGTTGGAGCTTAGAATACATTTGTATCTATATTTATTGACTAAGCTCGTGATTTTATCTCTTCTCAATCATAGAGGGGCTCATCAAAGTTGACCCTTCGGGTCTCAGGGACAGAAAAGGTACATGTGATTCATTCACTGTCCATTTCAGAAAGCAAATGTTGGAACTTGATTATGATAATTAAGGTTTGTGTTGCCACGCCTGTTGCCTTTGCAGTATTTGTGTACCTCGCGTGTGTCTTCCGTTATGGCAGCGACGACTTGGATGTGGTTGGTTTATCCTTCAGGAGGGACATTTGGGTAAAACGCATCCAAATCTATCCACCTGAAGGTGAAGCTACACCAAGAAGTCCAATTCAAAATGCCCTAATGAAGAAAGTTGGAGAGCAAGGCTATCCCTTTTCCTTCCAGGTTAGGGGATCTCTATCTCAGTTGTGTTTACATATCAAGCAACCCATTCCTTCATTACAATGACCTGTTCACCAAACCATACATCATCCCTCCATGAAACCTAGGGTCTTAAAATTATTATACATTTTTTTATGAATGTGACCCTATTTTCCCTTTTTTTCATTTGTCCAAGATGCCAACAAATCTTCCATGCTCAGTGTCTTTGCAGCCCGGGCCAAGAGATTCTGGAAAGGTACAGTTGTCCTCCTCTTCCTCGGCTCCTTTCACTCGTTCCCCCATGCAATTTATAAATGCTGGATGCTTTAAACATATTTTGTCCTTTACCTTCACAGGCTTGTGGCGTCGACTTTGAAGTCAAAGGATATATTGCCTATCACCAGGACAACCCAGATGAGGTCATTCACAGGAAGTACGTATGCGTCCAGCTAAGCCATGCTGTCACTCCTGGCTTGCATCACTCATTATGAGGGACATGCCACAGGACGTCCTGAATGCAGAGGTGGGCACAAATATTCTGCTCTGCTTATGTTTTGTTCTGCTTACAGGGACACATGTCGCCTGATCATTCGTAAAATACAATATGCACCTCCTAAATCCAACACTGGACCTAAGATTGAGCTCAACAAGCAGTTTATGATGACTGACAAGCCAATTAACCTGGAGGCCAGCCTTAGCAGAGAGGTAGGGTGAGATCTAGAAGGCCTTTCTTTGGCTCATCGGAATAAACAAAGATCATCCGACATGGTTATAAGAGTTTCTGTGTTTATTTATGACATGTGTATTCATTTTCCCATCAAGCTTTATTACCATGGAGATCCAATCACTGTGAATGTAAAAGTCAATAATGAGACTTCCAAGATTGTGAAGAAAATCAAAATCATTGGTAAGTATCAATAAAAGGGTTATATCTCCATTTAAATCACAGTGTGTTTGTGTCTAGGGAGAGAGATGTGTGTGTGTGTGTGTGTGTGTGTGTGTGTGTGTGTGTGTGTGTGTGTGTCCGTGAGATGGGGGGGAGTAACAGAAAATTAAAATGTTATGGCAAATGAGTGTGTACGTGTGTGTACAAACATGTGCATGTGTTCTTGCTGATGATAATCATGTTTCTCTTCTGATTAGTTGAGCAGACAACAAATGTGGTACTTTACTCATCTGACAGTTACACCAAGCCTGTCTGCATTGAGGAGTACGGGTAAGGCTTTCCTCCAGACAGTCAAAATATCTGAAATGTATTTATGTAGAACAATTATTTGACTCGACAGAATGTTTCCATACCCAGTTTGGCTTGAAACACTATTGTCATCATTTTCCTTTAGCTGCAATCCACAACCTTTTTCTCAATGTCACACCCAGGCAGACAATAAATGCCAATTCGACATTTCAGAGGGAATTCCAATTAACCCCTCTGCTGGCCGACAACAGAGAGAAGCATGGCATCGCAGTGGATGGGAAGCTAAAATATGAAGACACCAACCTGGCATCCACTACCCTGTAAACCATTCTTAAACCTAAAAGGCTTAAACCGAGCCAAGGATGAGGTTCTCATCCTCTTATTTATTGAGTGGTGATGATGTAAGGCTGTGTGGTATCATCCACTTACCGTGGCTTAAAAACTAACTCAAAGTATAAAAGGTAAACTATTCTGGTCCCCTAACAGGACTCAGGGCAGGGATAAGGAGATGCAGGGACTCATCATCTCCTACAAAGTGAAGGTCAGCTTGATAGTGTCCCGCGGAGGGTAAGGCTAACTTCTATAGACATCAGTTTTGCCTTCATTTTCTCATCCTCCTTGTTGAATTATGTTGACTAAGGGTACCATTTGTTCTACCTTTCTCTAACCACAGCCTACTGGGGGCCCTAACATCAAGGTAAAGAGAGAACTGACTGGATGATCATCCGTCAGTATGTTGTTGAACAGGAATAAAATAATATGTCCTTCAGTATATCTAAAAATGGCTGGTTCAAAAGAACATATCTTTGATTTTTAGTGATGTGACTGCAGAACTCCCGTTGTTTCTGATGTCTCCCAAGCCTGCAGGTAAGTGTGTTGTCTTATTATACAGGATCCCCTGCACATCCAACGCAAACAAGTATTGTTGCATTGAATCCTCTTCAAGGGTACTTATCCATGAATAATATGTGATCTCTCTCTCTCTCTCTCTCTCTCTCTCTCTCTCTCTCTCTCTCTCTCTCTCTCTCTCTCTCTCTCTCTCTCTCTCTCTCTCTCTCTCTCTCTGTCTCTCTCTCTCTCTCTGTCTCTCTCTCTCTCTCTCTCTCTCTCTCTCTCTCTCTCTCTCTCTCTCTCTGTCTCTCTCTCTGTCTCTCTCTCTCTCTCTCTCTGTCTCTCTCTCTCTCTCTCTGTCTCTCTGTCTGTCTGTCTGTCTCTCTCTCTCTCCCCCTCCATCTCTCTCTCTCTCTCTCTCTCTCTCTCTCTCTCTCTCTCTCTCTCTCCCTCTGTCTCTCTGTCTCTCTCTCTCTGTCTCTCTCTCTCTCCCTCTATAACACA
>OMLC01097953.1:0-14247 GCA_900302585.1 Regalecus glesne
ATATATATAGATAGATAGATAGATAGATAGATAGATAGATAGATAGATAGATAGATAGATAGATAGATAGATAGATAGATAGATAGATAGATAGATAGATAGATAGATAGATAGATAGATATGTATGTATGTATGTATGTATATACAGCAATAAGTATCACAGAATTAGGTATACAATATGCATAGGTAAGAGTAGAAATCAATCAATCTGAAAAAAATAATTAACAGTACATATATAATCAGCCTTCAAATCTTGCTGTATTCATTCATTCTGAATGGAATGATTTTGTCAGCTTTTTTCCCTTCTGCACTTGTGTGCATTCTTGTTGGTTCAGATGATGAGGAAGGACTGTCAAAAGAGAAAGCTGAAATAGACACCTCTGGCTGGATATCTCGACTCAATGAGATAGTTTATGAACTGATGAATAGATGTCCATTGTGTCCCTACTCTTCATTTAGCATTGTTTTGTTTTTCCTGGTTTCATTTCTATTGTTCTCATTGCCTTTTATGTCATTATTCTAATTTTGTAAGCTTAGATGTGCGTTTCACTTGCCCTCTCAATTGTTGTACACTAATTTATTCAATACTTTTCATACATTATTGTATCAGTTTTTATTCTACATCTATAGGCACTGATGTGTACTCCATGATTGAGGTATAGAGACATTTACTTGACTCCATGCCCAAGCAATCCAGCCCCTCATATCTTACTCGTGAGGCGTTGTCTACCTTAAGTGCAGATAAAGTGGCAATCAGTAAAGCCAGGCCACTTCCACCTATCCCTTCAGACACAGAGTCTCCTTTTCTCTTGACCCCTGCTTCACTCCAGACACAAAAGGTGTACACGCCTTGTACTCCTTAGGGAACTTTCAACTGCAAGGATCTGCACTGCTAGCAGTGGAGACAGGTGCAGTATATTGCCAACACATTTTGGAACAGATGGAGACATGAGTAGCTTCCAACACTTCTAAGTCATAGCTAGTGGCAGGATGTATGACCTAATTTCAAGAAGGGTGACTGGTCCTGCTTATGGATAACATTACAGGCATTTAGCAGATGCTCTTATCCAGAGTGATGTAAAACAAGTGCATAGGGTTAAAGAACAAACGATACTGGAGCAACACCAGAAGCTAGATAACAATATTAGTGCCATCATAAGACTCAGACACAACATCAACTAAGAAACACAAACCAAAATAAACTAACAAGATTGTATGTGCCTAAACCAAATACATCAAATGTAAGAAAAGGAATAAGGCCAAAACTAGGAGTTAGAGCTAGGACTGGATGGGGAGGAGGAAAGGTAGAGACGGAAGAGATGAGTTTTTAATCTGTGCTTGAAGATGGTCAGGCTTTCTGCTGTTTTGACTGCCATGTGAAGGTCATTCCACCAGCGAGGAACCAGGACAGACAGTAGTCGTGACCAGGAGATGCAGATACGAAGAGGGGAAGGTACCAAGCGACCAGAGGTGGCAGAACAGAGAGGTCTGGTTGGTGCATAGAGTCTGATGAGTCTCTGCAGGTATCCAGGTGCTGACCCCTTGAATGCCTGGTATGAAAGCACCAAAGTCTTAAATTTGATGCGAGCAATAACAGGCAGCCAGTGAAGGGCAGTGAGAAGGGGGGTGACATGGGAATGTCAGGAAGAATCCAGGAAGAATCTGCACTTTCGGATCACTGCCGCGATATTCTGGGAGAGGGATAGAGTGTTGTCCATCACCACTCCGAGATTCCTGGCAGAGTTTGATGATGACACTATGGTGTTCCTTAGGGAAATGGAAAAGTCAGTGAGGTCAGAAGATGGGGCAGGAAAGAAGATCATCTCAGTTTTGGCTGGATTTGGCTTGAGATGGTGGTTGTCCATCCAGTACTGGATGTCCCTCAGGAAAGCAGAAATATGGGTGGAGACCTGTGTGTCAAGAAGGGGGGGAGAAAGAGTTGGGTGTCATCAGCAAAACAGTGGTGAGACAAACCATGACACGAACAGTGATTACATGGCCAAGGGCTTGTGTGCAGCGGGAGAACAGAAGGGGACCCAGGACTGAACCCTGGGGAACTCCTGTGGTGAGGGTGAGGGGTGCTGATACTGCATCAGCCCAGGCCACCTGATAGGAGCCAGTGAGATATGATTCGATCCAGTCTAGTGCCGAGCCACAGATATCCTTGGCTGCCAGGGAGGACAGAAGGATGTGCTGGTCCACTGTGTAAAAGGCAGCAGATAGATCTAGAAGAATGAGGATGGATAGTAATAATAATAATAATGATTCCCTTATCAGTCCCGCAAGGGTAAATTTGATTTCTCTGCATTTTTGACCCAACCTATTGTATAGGAGCAGTGAGCGGCCAACATATGGCGCTCAGGGAGCAGTTAGGGGTTCAGTATCTTGCTCAATGACACCTCGACATGCTGTATGCAGGACCAGGGATTGATCCTGCAACCTTCTGATTGACAGGCGCCTGCTCTATTCACTGAGTCATGCCTCCCCAGTGAGGCTGGGGCAGCATGAACGCGAGGCTGCTCGAGCTGCATGAAGCGACTCACTGACCGAGAGGAGTGTGATCTTGGTGGAGTGGCCCCATCTGAAGGCAGATTGGTGAGGATCCAGCAGGTCATTCTGCAGAAGAAAAGTGGAGAGTTGGTTGGCAGCAGCACATTCAAGTGTTCTGGAGGGAAAAGGTAGAAGAGAAACAGGACAGTAGTTCTGGATGACTGAAGGATCCAGTGTGGGTTTCTTCAGTAACTGAGTTACTTAGGCCAGCTTGAAAGACGAGGGGAAACATCCAGGATTGACAGGTGAAGCAGAATGAGTGGCCCATATCTCCCATCATGAATATATTCCCTGACCAAAACTGAAAGGTCAGGAAGATCAAACTCAAAGTCATAAGACCTGGATCAGCAAAGACCTTCCTGAGGCCTGTTATTGAGATAGTCCTCCTCATGAGTCCAGTGAATACGGATTGAAATAATCCCCCCCATTTTTTAAACTTGCTCCTTGTGTTCTAGCTATTCAGATAGTGGCATTTAATCAATACCAGATGGGTAGTGTCATGTTATAGAAATTCAGTTTTGTTTTTGGTAATTTCTTCCCTCCAGTGGTTATGTAGGAGTATTTCATCATTTCATTGTCCAATTCTGCCTGTCACTCTCAATGGGTTAATTTAGTCATGTGACACTTACAGTTTATTGGTCAGACATTCTGACCAGGAAATACTTTAGTCTCGTGTTACATTTGGCCAACTTTTACCTCCAGGTACCTTTATCTTTTCCATCCTCCTTTGTACCTTGGAAAGCATCACCTGTGAGTAAGTTTGTAATGCCAAACTAGTGTCGTGTGGTGCATTTTGGAGTGTTACACAAGTGGACATTGATATTCCTTTGTACTGTTATCTCTCATCTAAGTAACTTGACGACATGGGCCATTTAGCCATTGATGCTATCCTTTTGTATTGTTTTATTTTTACAGAATCTCTCGAGAGGGAAGACAACAGTAAAATCATTCAACTTTACTTCAGCCTCTGAATTTCTGTGTGTTGGCTATCTCTTGATTTGTGCACAGCCACACACATTTGGGAGAGAGTATACTCAGGATCTCTTCTCTGTGCATATCCAGACCTTCTTAATCTTGGATCTCTTGCTTTGGATCAAAACTTTACACCTTGAACTGTCCCTCTAATCTACTCATTCCTAATCTTGTCCTTCATCACTCCCAATGTAAATCTTAGCATCCTCAACTTTGTCACCTCCAACTCTGTGTTATGTCTTGTAAGTGCTATTGACTCCAATCCATAAAACATAGGTGGTCTCAGCAACATCTTGTAAGCATTCCCTTTCACTCTTGCAGGCACCCATCTAAGACAAATCAACCCTGACACTGTTCTCCACCCATTCCACACTGCCTGTACTCTCTTCTTTCCTTCTCTTCAACACTCCCCATTACTTTGGAGAGTTGACCCCAAGTATTCCAAGTCATCCCCCTTCCATGCCTCTACTACTTGCATTATCACGAATGCGTTGACTCCCCCTCTCATTCTTGCATATATTTTCAATCTTGCTCCAACTGACATTCATTCCTCTTCCTTCCAGTATATACCTCCACCCACCTAGACTCAAATGAACCTGTCCCCTACTCTCACTACATATCACCATGTAATCTGCGAACATCATAGTCCACGGTGACTCCTGCCTGTTTTCATCCGTCAACCTTACCATCACCCTTGCAAACAAGAAAGGGCTAAAAGCCAATCCTTGATGTAACCCCACCTCCACCTTGAACCCATCCATCATTAGTACTACTAACCTCACCATTATCATTCTGCCCTCACACATATCCTGCACTCACACACGACTCTGTCACTCCTGACTTCCTCATGCAGTGCCACACCTCCTCTCTCAGAACTCTTGTCATATGCTTTCTCTAAATAAAATTATGACCCTCTCTATGTTTACCACCAACATTCTCAAAGCAAACATTGCATATGCAGTGCTCTTTCATGCCATGAAACAATTCTGACCCTCACATATCACCACACTGCTTAGCCTAGCTTCCACTTTTATCTTCATAATGTGGTTCACTAACTTGATTCTTCTATAGTTGTTACAGCTCTACTGGCAACAGGGATGTGAACAAGTCCATTAACACTGGGATTGCTTCCGGAACTTTACCTATTCCCCCATCTTTAGGGTCTGTGGTTGTGTCTGGATGGGTGAATGTAATGTAATGTATCTAGTATAAAGCCTTTATCAAATACACAGATCAAAAATCATATTTCCATTCTGAATTGATCAGGCTTGGGTTACCAACAACAACAACTGCCACTGGTGCCGGCCAGTAAAGTACTGGTGTAAATTATGCTGCGGATGGCCAAATGAGGGGGAAAGGAGGAAGGCATGTCCACAAACAGTCGGAGAGCAGAGAGGGTAGAAGAGTAGAGGTGAGGGTCAAAACTTTGAATGTTGATACTATGGCTGGTAAAGGACGAGAGCTTGCCGATATGCTCGAGAAAAGGAAGGTAGATATACTGTGTGTATAGTGATGAGAATGAAGCTGGTAATTTAGGGTGTAGTGATGATTGTTATCAGCACATGTGCCCCCAAAGTTTTGTCAAACTTTGGGGGCAAAAGGAGAAAGAAAGTTTCTGGTGTGTGTGAGTTGAAGCTGTGGAGAATTTGCTCAAGGAGGAGCAAGTGCTGAATGGAGCAGAGTTCAATGGACATGACGGGGAAGGGAACAGAGGTGATGAGGAGGTGATAGGTGGGTATGGTGTCAAAGAGAGGAATACGAAGGGAAAGAAGGTGATGGATTTTGCAAAAGTGATGGAGAAAAGAGTGAGCAATAGAGGGTGATGTATAAAAGTGGTGGAAAATGCTTACAGCAGGAAGATAGCTTATGCAGAAGGTAAGATCTTGAAGAGATTGGAGACTACAAGGTTATGAGAAAGGATGACCTGTTGATGGAACATTGGACGGTTATCTGTAAGATGATCAAAAAGAGGAATAGACTGAAGGCAGAGGCTTGGATCAAATTGTTGAAGTTGAAGAAGGAAGACTGTTTTGTGGAGTCTATAAAGGAGTTAAGGCAGGCATTGGATTGTACTGTAGACTTGCTGATTGGCTTTGTCAGAAATGAGGTTGCAATAATCGTGTACCTTCATTGGCAGTCGGTAAAACCTTCCCAGAATGCTGTTTACCACCAGCAACAACCCCCCTCACCCTTCAGGTGGCCCTGACCACTGGTTTATGTTCCTAGATTACTTCCAGACCAATTCGGACGCCATTGACCACCAACTGCTGCAACCTTGCACTCACCCTCCTCACAGTACCCCCCACTAGACACCCTCAACCCTACTTGCCCACCTCAGTGCTGCCTCTCCTCATTCACTCCTGCTGATGCTCTTCAAGTAGCCATGTTAGTCACCAAGGCCAATGGTTCCACCTACCCTCTGGATCTCATGCCTACTTCACTGGTCCGGGCATGTCTTCCCACTCTATGTCCCACCATGGTAGATAGTGTCATGTTCCCTCTGTAATCTGGCTTGGTCCCCTCGAGCTTCATGGCATCAGTCACCCCAATTCTGACCTTAATAACTACCAATCAATCTCGAACTTTCCATTTTTCAGCAAAATCCTTGGAAGAGCTGTTGCTGCCGAATTCCACAAAATGTCTCAACCAGCTATTTGTTGACTGTCTTCAATCTGGATTAAAAGCTCTTCAAAACATTCAGAATGCCCCCATCAAAATCACAAATGACTTCCTCATCACAACTCATTCAGGTTACGTATGGCTCATCATCCTCCTGGACCTCTCTGCAGCAAATAATATAGTCTCCCACACCATCCATATTAACCGCTAATCTCATCACTTTAGTCTGACATGGTGTCACATGTTTTCAATCCTATCTAACTACCAGAAAACAGTTTATCACCATTGGTGACACCATCCCAACCCCTGTCAACCAAGGCGTACCCCAAGGATCCGTACTTGGACCTCTTCTCTTTACCATCTATATGCTCCTATTTGGTCATATCATTTCCCAACATGGTCCTAGCTTCTACACCTATGCTGATGACACACCAGTCTATCTCAGAACGAAACCTATAGATAGATACATGGATGGAATCTAACTATCTCGACATCAACAACACCGAAAGTTCATGATTGAGACCCCCAAGGGTACTCCCCTGGAAGGATGGAGATCTTCAACATATAGGCGGATGCTCCATCTCCCCCTCCTCTGAGGCCCTTAACCTGGGTGTCATTTTTGACTCCACCCTATCATTTTAGTCCCACATCAAATCTATCACCAAATCTGCTCGCTTCCATCTCAGGACTCTGTTCATCTTCTCCAAACTCTGTTCATCACTCATTGACTCCTTGGAAGAGACCCTCATTCAAGTCAAGTCCATTTTATTTGAATAGCTCATTATCACAAAATGAAAATTTGCCCCAGTGGACTTTACATTAACACAGTATCCTGTCCTTGGACCCTAACATCAGATAATAAGTATCTCTTTAAAAGTACTTTAACAGGGAGACAATTGGAAAAAAAACTCATAACAAGCCTTCATAACATCCTGTTTGGATTACTGCAGCAGAGTTTTGTCTGGGTTACCTTGAAAAGCCCTGGACAGGCTTCAAATTATCCAGAATTCAGCTTCCAGGCTTTCTCACCTGCAGCAGGCCGTGGTGCCATACCATGCCAATTTCCTACAGCCCTATTCTCCCTCTCAGAAACGGTGGTCCTCGGACACTGATTTGCCCTCCACCCCTGCTCCAGGCTGCAAACTTTCAGAGATAGGATTTTCAGCATCACTGCCCCCACCCTCTGGAGCTCCCTCCATCCTATCAGCTGCAGCGCAACATATCTAGCTATCAGTCAGAGTTACTTGGAGGGTTAGGGAGGTTGATGGTGGAGGACACGCTTGATGGTGGTAAACCACCCCATTTTGGGGTGGTTTTGCCGATGGCCGATGATGGTACAAGAGTATCGAAACTTAATTTGTGAGAGCGCTTCTTCACAGCATCTGAAGGAGACGTTTCCCAGTCCAATTGGGAGACGAGTCTCTCACCCCCTGGTGGGTGATTTGCACTGTTCAATTGAACGTTTAAGAATCAAACATGAATAAGACCAAGGCCTTCACAGAGTTTAGTTCAAATGATTTAGTGAAACTTATCAGGCAACAATGAGCAGTTAAATAATTCTGGATCAGAATGTGTCTATCCCTAGTCTATGTCAGTCAGTCCACAGTCTGATAACCTATCTGGCCCTTATCCAGTGTTTTTATGCAGTTCTAGAGAAAAATAAATCTTCGGTTATGTCTTTTGGTTGGTTCCCCATGGTGTCCGCCTGTCACTTCCTTCTTGTGTGATTCTGAGTCCATCTTGTGAGGGGTGGGACCTGGGGACAGACCACTCATTCAGGCAGTTGGGGGCTGAGTCGTAGTGGTTATTGTTATGTTGTGGCATTTCTCATGTGTTGATAAGGAGTGGTTTCCTTACTGAGACC
The DNA here is from genome assembly GCA_900302585.1 of Regalecus glesne. NCBI lineage: Eukaryota > Metazoa > Chordata > Actinopteri > Lampriformes > Regalecidae > Regalecus > Regalecus glesne. Next base: position 8,006 of record OMLC01097953.1, read on the forward strand.
TGAGTCGTGACGCTGACGGTGGTCAGACCTGAGTTGTGACGCGAATGCCAGTCAGACCTAAGGTGGCACATAACTGTATAGTGCGATTGCTTCAAGTTGTTTATTTCCACCTATCCTGTCAGCATATTCTCTTTGTTAGTTTTATTCTGCTGGTGACACAAAAAGCCTTTAATATGAGGTCAGCTATGCAATTTAAAATAAGTGTAACCTGTATTATTCTGACAAATCTCATATGATCTTTGTAGGCCTCCAGGTGGATAGTAAGGCCTGATCTTTTCCTTCACAATCTGTGGTCTACACCCATCTACATGCTACGGGCCACTCTTTCAAAGATGATGATGTTCACATCCTTGATGGAGAGGAATGCTGATTTGGAAGCGATGTTTAGAGGGCTGCTACTATCATGACCACAACCAGCGGCAAGATGGCTTTGACTTGAACTATCTTTCTGACTGACATAGCTTTTTACAAACCCTATCTGCTGTGAACTGATACCTTGTCATATTTTTTAACCACGACTGGAGGTCCAAAGTTAGTGGGGCATAATTGGCTAAGCCTCACATAGGTATAGAGTTTAGGTTTAGGTTTAAGTATTCTAGGTTCACTAGTGTCCCCCTCTGGATTGTCTGGGCGCTTGAGGTAAAGTGAATGGAAAGTATTCTGCTTTGTTCACCTCCGACAGCAAAGCAATGTCTTTTCCCCGCGAAACCCACTTGCAACAGGATCCTCCTTTCGGTCAATGTTCTAGAAGGGTATCAAAGTAACTGACCTAGCAGTAGGCAACTCGGGAAATTTGGGTGAGAAAAAAAAGTTGGAAACAAAAGGGGTAAAAAAAATCTGTGGAGGGGGCTGAAGTCTCAAGTTGCCAAGCAACAACCTAAAAATCTTAAGGATTTGGAGAGGATCTGCAACAAAGAGTGGGCCAAAATCTCTTCTGGGATCTGCACAAATTTAGTGGCCATCTATGAGAGATTTTTGACGGCTGTGCTTGCCAACAAGGGTTTTGCCACCAAGTACTGAGTCATTTTTTGCCAGGGGTTGAAATACTTATTTTGCTCAATAAAACACAAATAAATGTTCAAAATTCATATACTGTTATTTTTTTGGGAGTGTATTTAATATTCTCTCTCCAGCTGTCAAGATGAACCTACCATTAAAACTATGACCATGCCTTTATTATTAAGGGGGCAAACTCACAAAATCAGCATGGGGTGAAATATTTATTTTCTCTACTGTATATGGCTTATATTAAACAGTGTTTTTAGAAATGGGTTAAGACATTCTGGTTGCCTCCAGTATTGCATTGATAATTGTAAGAATATTAACACGGATGATCTGGTTTGTAGTTTCAATGAATTATTTTTAAATGGACTAGAAAATAACTTTATTAGAACATTTATATTTATAAATGTGGTACCAATTTCAGCAGAAAAAAAATCAATGACCTAGAAACACACCAAGAGGGGACTGCTGATGACTATAGTAAAAGAAAACCACGTTTAATTTCTATTAGAATAAAATAAAATAAAATCATGAATATTTAAGCAAGTATTAGAGCAAAACTTTTACAGATTAGAAAAAAAGACATGACAATAGTCTAAAAAATTCATTCATGGTATTGCAAAACCATCAACTACAATCTGTAACATTTCATGAGTAATTTCGTAAATTCCTATGCAAAATAAAAATTGTAAAAGTAATTTTACATTTTTACATTTTTTACATTTACATTTTTAAAAATAGAGATACACACAAATTCACAAATTATTGGCCTGTTTTCTTTCGTTCACTCTCCTTCAAGATACTGAAAAAAAACAACTTACGATTTGAAAAATTCATTTAGAAGCACAAATTATTGACTGATGGCCAATATGGATTCCAAAAGACGGATCAATTTTGATGGGACTACTTGAATAAGTAGAAGAATTTACAAATTGGAGACCAAAAAAGTATGCAACAGCAATATCGAAAGATATAGAGACGCTGTGCTGACTTTCTTTTGAAGCTATTTAAGAAACAGGTGACACTTTGTGATGATAGGTAAATAAAAATCAACATTCATGGATATCAATTGTGGAATCCCTCAGTGGGCCCAAGCTTTTTTTTAAAAATATATATCAATTACATATGCAAAGTATATAAAATATCCAAAATTTTGAGGGCTGCAATACCTGAGTGGTAGAACACGTGCTTTGGGGGCTGATGGCCCACATGTTGCAGGTTCAAACACACCACAGGGCATCAAGAGGGGCATCTCACCTAAATCACCCATGCTCCATATAAGTCCACCCACCTATTCATTCTGGGATGAATTTACACCGGCTTTTGTTAGTGATAATAAATAAAATCAGAAAATCAAATTGATTTCCTGACAAAACCAATTATTATTATCACAAAATATAAATCTGCTCATACATTGTGTTAACAGGGTCTGACCATGAATGAACCGATACATTACTATTTATACACTGTGAGAACAGGATGATTTGAGGCAGAGATGAGATCAGCGGCCTTGGCAATTAGGTGTCCATGTGTGCTGTCTTGTTAAAAGCAGGGAGAAAGGCGCCACTAGCAGTGGAAATCTTTTCAAGGGCAGGAAGATATTTCTTGGAAGAAATGTGTGAGATGAAGTTATGTTATTGTGTTTGAAATGCCAGAAGGAGAGGCTTCACTAGCAGTAGATAATTTTTTTCAAGGCTAGAGCGGGGTTACTGCGGTAAACTACATGCAATGTGGTTATGAGGGCCTATATGATAAATTGCTATAACAGTCCCCACTTTGACCATACTATGGCCACATCCTCTCTCCGTCAGTCTGAAAGAGCACAATGCATGGGACATTTATTCCAACTCCTTAAGGATTTCATTAATCTTTTGTTTTAAACATATAACCTGATTGAACTATTTTGACCTTATTACAACCAGCCTAAACAAGTTGCTTGATTTAGATTAACCAATGGTTCCCTTATCAGGGAAAATGATAATTTTCTGCATTTGGCGCATCCTATTGTATAGGAGAAGTGGGCAGCCACTTTATGGCACTCGGGGAGCTGTTAGGGGTTCAGTGTCCTACTCAAGGACACCTTGACATGCTTTCTGCAGGACCGATGATCACACCTGAAACCTTCAGATCACCAGACAACCGCTCTACCCACTGAGCTACCCCACCCTACACCATATATATATATCATCAGAGTACAGCTAATGCTGATATCATTCAATTACGTGAAGTACCCTATTCATAAACGTACATAAATTGAATGCTCAGAGCATGTCGACTCATTTGCTCCTGCCTCCTGACTGCAACCTTTTGGCATATAATAATCTCCGCTCCCAGTCCTGTGTCTAAAATGTGCCATTTATCCTTGAAAGCCACCAAAGGTTTACCAAAGTAATAAGGAAAAAAACCCGTAATCAGTTCATCTGGACATAACAAAATGAAAGAAACATTTTATGTTATACAGTTGCAATCTTCAGTCTATGGTGATTATAGGAAGCACTACCCTCATAAACATTATACGTGTATAACAACTGAAACCAATGATAATTTCATATGCTTATTGGTCATTGGCTTGAATTACAATGGTAATGTATAATTTTCACAGAGGGATAGGGAAAGGTTGTAATCACCTCATTGTAAGATGACAACAGCTGTATTCTTAGGTTTAAGGATGGTAGGGTGGTTATCTACATTAAATTATGTTACAGGCATTTAGCAGACACTCTTATACAGAGCAACGTACAACAAGTGCATAGGGTCAAGGTACAAATGATACCATAGCAACACTAGAAGTATATAGTAATCAGAAGATTGGTGGGTTAATCCTTGACCTCTACAGAAAAAGTGTGTAGAAGTGTCCTTGAGCAATATGTTGAACAAGCCCAGAGATTGGATTTTTAACTCTCTGACTCTGTTACCTGACTTCAGATAAGCAGTTGATAATGGATTAATGGATGGATTATCACCATCACCGTCCTGGGATGCATGTTACATACTTTACATTACAGGCATTTAGCAGACGCTCTCATCCAGAGCGATGTACAAGTGCATAGGGTCAAGGTAGAAAGGATACTGGAGCAACACTAGAGGCTAGATAACAATCTTAGTGGCATCATAAGACTCAGACACAACATCAACTAAGAAACACAAACCTAAATAAACTAACAAGATTGCATGTGCCTGAACCAAATACATCAAAATCAAGAAAAGGAATAGGGCTAAAACTAGACCGTGTGAGACTTTTAATAGTTTAGCCAATGCTGGGGGCTCTCTCAATCAGTAAGGGCCTGTAGAAATCATGTTTGCTAAGCACCTCGAGGATCCACTCTTCAGCAAAAGTATGCATAACAGTCCCCCTCATGCCTCTTCGGCAGACCCACCAGCCAAAGATTGCATTTCCGGCTTTGGTTTTCCAAATAATTTATTTTAAGAATCAACTCCTCAATAAACCCTTTCATTATGGTGGTCCGGTTACTCAGATATTTGATATCATCTTGATTGGTGCCAATTCTTTCTTCATCTGGTGCATTTCCAACCATTTAGCCCTTTAGTTCACCTTGTTTAGCATTTGATAGCCTATCAAACCTTGACACAACGTCTTCATTCATTGTATGTATAAATGCTGTTGAGAATTTGGCTCGGACTAGCTGCCATAGCATTGTTAGTAGCCATGGGTCACACAAGGTGTCTGATTTTTGAAGATTTTTGAGCTTTTGGTGGTGGTTTCAGTGTCATTTGAGTTGCAACATACTTAGGAAAAATGTGGCTGTTAATAGTTTCAGTCTAGCCTATCTGGTCTCTTAATTTTCCAAAATTTCAGAGCAGCTCTGATGCATGACTGTTCGGTATAGCCCCGTAACCAGAAGTCAGGTTTTGTGTTTCAGTTTGGAGATTTAGTTTTTGTTTAGCTAACGATCTCATGTTAGAATAATCACAATGGACAGCAGTAGTGACAAGAACACAATCACATACCACAGAGGAATACTACTAAACATCATAAAGGCAAACACTCACCACAGTTGAGATCTTACTCTGAACTCCTTCTCACAATTCTCTCTAGTCAGACATGCCACATGTTCTGCCATGTGCCTCTGTACTTCAGAGACCCAGCTGTCAGCTGTGGTACCAGACCATGTCATCAAGCCCTCGGATTTCTAAGTTCACCATAAGAACAATTAAGACGGCCTTTCAGGGAAAACAAAAGGAGGAGGGGTCTGATACATAACCAAGCCTAATGTGAACAGAGGAACATTAAAATAGTCTGAACTTTCTGCGAGATTAAATGGCTACCTGTCCATCTCCCCATACACATGTACACAACGTGCGCTGGGATAGGCCCAATCATGACTTCACAACACATCCCCAGAAAAGTGGCCAACATTGGACATATGGATTGATGGATATTTCACTAGTAGGGAACAATAAATCCTGTATCGTACCACAACCCACCATGGTGACACTCATTACCGGTCTTCCAGGTTCGTCCTAGGTCACGTACCCAGAAAAAGAAAAAAAAGGCATCATTCAGCGAAAGAAAAAATAAATGAGAACAGAACACTTTGCATTAGTCAGAAACAGTACCTGGTAAAGTTATTGAGACAGAACTACACCCACTATGAAGTAAAGTTTGTTAATCATAATTTAAAGTCAACTATATGAGTAGTTTAAAGCAAAAGCTAAATCTTAACATACTCAACAGATTCTGATTGTCTGACAGCAGCAAGTAGGCCATTCCACAAGAATGGGTTCAGAAAGGAAAAGGCCCTGTGACCAGTTGACTTGTTATTTTTCACTTTGGGCAGACAGGGGAGCATTGTTATTTTGAGGGCAGAGAGCTTGAGAATGGATGTGCGGTTCAAGGAGATCAGACAGGTATGATGAGGCAAGCCCATTTAGGATTTTAAGTTGTCAGAAGCACCTCAAAGTCTGGTCAAATGTTGATATGACAGAAGGAATGACAGAAGGAAATAATTGACGTAATATGGTCAGCTTCTGTAGTTTTAGTTGGGATTCTGACTGCAGTATTTTGAACCATCTGAAGATTTTTAGTGCCAGCATGTGGAAGACCTGAAAACTGATATTACAGTAATCAAGTCTGGACTCAACAAATGCATGTATTAGAGTCTCTGCATCAGTCATAGTGTGTGTGTGTGTGTGTGTGTGTGTGTGTGTGTGTGTGTGTATTTGCGTGTGTGTGCGTGTAGTTTAGCATGTCCAACGTGAAAGATGGTTCTGTTGTTTAT
>OMLC01097956.1:0-18636 GCA_900302585.1 Regalecus glesne
AGTGTATGTGGATAGCAGTGCTGAAACAATTACTTGATTTCTCAAGTGTTGTAAAATTGATCATAATTTTGGCTATTAACTTGTCTTTTTGGACATTTGTCAAGTGAAAAAAACAAATATTTCCTGTTTTAAGTTTTACAAATGTGAATATTTGGTTGCCTTTGTCTGTTGACTCAGGATACAATTTCTAAAATAACACTTTAGGTTCTGAGAACTTTATGGACATCAGCCATTATTTTCATATTTCAGAAACTAAATCATTCATTGGAAAATAATTTTAAAAATTACATTAATTGAAAAAAATGATAACCTCATCATTAATGAAAGCAATCATTAATGAAGTTCTAGTGAACGGTGAAACATCTGTGGACAGTGTTGGAAGATGGTGCCATCTTTTGTGGCTTGTCTTCTGAGTTACATCCAAATATAGACACTGTCATGCTTTCTTACTCTCCAGTCTGTTAGGTGGTTTGACAAGTTCCCTGCAAGATATGGTCCTCATTGTTAGAAACTTGTGGTTACCTAGCTGTTGCGATGTTCCCATCCTTCTCCGAGCATCTGGGCGGTGGTCTGGTGATTTGTCGTAAGGTCCCTCCTAATATATAGTAATCTATAGTACCCCTGACCTCAACTAACCCGCGCATGCGCAGTGACACTTAGCAGGGACCACACGATTGGTAGGTGTGTTTACACTCAGCCTTGCGGGAAGGGGGGCTTTAGTAAGATAGAACTTGGCTTCCTAATCGATGGGTAAATAAATAGATAGAAACCGATAAGGATATCCTTGGCCTTCACGAAGAACACGACAGTAATTCACTGAACGCGAAGGGCTCTGCTAGTCCAGACATCACTGTAGCACACGGTGAATTCAAATCTCATCAGCCTCACTTGCCGACGCTCAACCAATGCACAGTGGACGGACTCCTAAGCTACACGTAGCCTCGTCCTAGTTCTCCATTTATATCGTTGTCTCGGAGCGTCATCACGACGCGCCCTTGACGGTAGATGGGATGGCGAAAATCTGCGCTTTCAGTCGGATCAAGTGTCCAACCAAAACGGTTGAAAATCAGTTGATCACTTCGTCCGGCAGAGCATTCGGGGACCGCTCCGGCAGTCCAGCACGGCCGAGCAGGCTTGAGATGTTTTGCTTAAAAAGTAATGGTCAATTAATGGGACCGACCCCATTGGTGTCGGTGTCAAACGCGTGTCCTCTCAGATACAGACGTGCCGCAAGTTTGATTTCTCCATGGATTACACACACGGGATGAGGATAACAACTCTTCCTGAGCCGACGCACATCGGGCAAAACGTCACATGCCCCACAGGAGGGGGACCTTAAAGGAGACATGACCCGTCATTTCATTGGACTCGACTGCTATCTATTAATGGCTGGCATCATGATAAGCAGCATTCCAACACTGACGAGTGTTTGTTTCCCACGGGTTTGTGTGGATCTAATGTAAAAGCGGGGTTCATGCTTTGTATTGAATGCAACCGACTAAAATCTTCTCGGGCTAAATTCAGATTAAAATCGAAATGTTCATTTCATATAGATCGGGTTGAGAGTCACAAAAAGAGGTGAATCAGTTCAACGGGATCAGAAGTTTATTCAGATACGTCTCGTCACTCAACCAGGTGACTTCTTCAGTCAGTCACTGAAAAAGATCACCTGGTTGGTTCTGAACCAGTTGAACTGATTCACCTCTTTTTGTAATTTCCATACCTGGATTATTGAGCATGCATCAAGACATTGGTTTGAGAGGTTAACGCCTGATATACTAATATTTACACAATTGGCGTTGGACCGCTAATAAAGAGGTTAGTATTCACTGTCAGTGTGTCTACCCTTCTTACCCACTTAAGAAGGATTAAAAAAGGGAGTGTAGATGTATGTGTGTGTGGGTGTATGTGTGTGGATGCGTGTGTGTGTGTGTGTGTGTGTGTATGTGTGTCTGGGGGCAATACGGAGGTTGAACACCACACCCAAGGTTCTCCTTAATCAAGTCAGTTTTATTTGTACAGCCCATTGTCTCTCCAGAGTAAAGTTTAGAAAATAGTAATGTGTTGCCTTCTCAGACACAGGTCTATTAACTGTCTCTTTAAAGGGCTATCTTGAAATAAATAACTCTTTAGAGATAGCTCTTTAAATGGATAGTAAATAGAGTTAGGTACTTGGCTACTAAAGTTTTTTTTAGTTGACATTTTGTCTCGTTTTGACACTAGGATGGTTTAACTGAGTACCATCATGAGAAATCCAACATAAAGTGACATCAGATCAAGATCATGTTATTTGGAAATCATAAAGTAGACACGCAAGTGGAAGTAATGTCTTGATACATGCTGAATAATCCAGGTCAGGGAATCCCAAAAAGGTGAGTCAGATCAACTGGATGAGAAGTTTTACTCAATTTACTGAATATACTCAGCATATTTCGTCACTCATACAGTTATCTTCAGTCTGAGCCAACTGCAAGCATCCCCACTCTTATAAAGAACTTGTAATTGTGGCACTATGACTCACATAGAGAAAGAGCTGGCCAATATGATGGAGAGATGGAAGCTAGATATATGTGAGTAAGAGATTAGATGGGAGGAGAGTGAGGCCAGGAGCATTGGAGGTGGGTTCAAAGTCTTTTACCATGGTGCAGATAGGAGGAGAAATGGGGTAGGACCAATTCTGAAGGAAGAGTATGTCAAGAGTGTGTTAAAAGTGAAGAGAGTGGGGAGTATGAAGCTGGAAATTGAAGGTGTGATTAATAATGTTATAAGCACAAGTTGGGTATAAGATGGAAGAGAAAGAATAAGTCTGGCGTGAGTTGGATGAAGTGGTGAAGAGTATCCAAGGAGGAGTGGTGATTGGAGCAGACTTCAACAGACATGTTGGGGAAGGGAACAGAGGTGATGAGGAGGTGATGGGTAGGTTTGGTGTCAAAGAGAGAGATATGATGGGAGAGATGGTGGTGGACTTTGTAAAAAGGATGGACATGGCTGTAGTGAATACATATTTCAAGAGAGAGGAACAGAGGGTGAGTAGAGGAAATTGCACACAGGTGGACTATATCTTTCCCAGAAGGCACGAACTGAAAGGGATTGGAGACTTCAAGGTGGCGACAGGGGAGGACATAGCAAGGTAGCATCAGATGGTGGTCTGTAGGATGACTTTAGAGATCAAGAAGAGGAAAAGAGTGAAGGCAGAGGTAAGGATCAGATGATGGGAGTTGAAGAAGTAAGACTTGTTGTGTGGAGTTTAGGGAGGAGTTCAGACAGGCACTGGGTGGTAGTGAAGAGTTGCCAGATGGCTGGGCAACCATGGCAGAAATAGTGAGTCTCACAAGGGGAAACTCATAATTCTCTGCATTTAACCCATACCATTGTATAAGAGCAGTGAGCAGCCACAATGTGGCACTCAGGAAGTAGTTAGGGGATCAGTGTCTTGCTCAAGGAGACTTCGACATGTTTTCCGTAGGACCAGAGATTGAACCTGCAACCTTATGATTGCCAGACAACCGCTCTGAGCTATGCCGCCCCTTAGAATCATTGGATTATCAATTTGTTGAGGACACAGTCCCCTCCATACGTGATTTCCTTGAAGTGCTAGATAAGGAAAGGTAAAAATAAAAATCAACTAATCAAGTATAAAAAGCAATAATGGGTGCACATACAATCAGCAGTTAAATATATTGCACAGGTGGTAATCAGACATGGTAAAGATGTGAAGTTTGCACTTAGTGTGTTATCTATTAAGACTTTAAGAACCTGCTCTGCTGATGTGTTTGGAGTCTTGTCCTTGAGATCATCTGGCAGAACAGGTTATTGTGTCGGTGCGCTGAGGCCTGAATGACCTGCAGAGCCTTCCTGAAGCATCATTGGATGTACAGCTCCCACAGACTGGACAGCTTACATTCAGTGATGTGTTGGGCTGTGTGCACAACCCTACCTAGTGCCTTGGGGTCTTTGCTGGTACGGCTGCTATACCAGGTAGTGAGGCAGCCTGTCAGCAGGCTCTCCATGGTGCCCCGGCCTGAGTCCCTGAAGATTTGGGGGACAGTTAGGCCTTTTTAACAACAGTGATGGTGTGGTTACTCCATGTCAAGCTTTCGTGGATGTTAACTCACAGATATTTGAAACCGTCCACTCTTTCCACCACTGTGATATTAATGGTGATGGGGGGGGTGATTTTCCCTCCCTCACTTGTAATCCATAATGACCTCCTTGGTCTTGGAGGCATTCAATAGGAGGTGTTTGTCCTGGTACTTTTCTAGGCTGGTAACCTCCTCCATGCAGCCTGTCTTGTCCCCGTGGGATTGTAACTTACTGAAGAGGTATTGACCATGAAAGTAAGCATTAAAAAAATAAAGTGAAACTTTAAAATCCTCCTTCATTCCTTATTGGAATACAGTGGGTGCTATGTGTGTTCTTTTTTTAATTCTATTTATGAATTGTTTTTTATCTTTATACAGTAAAACCAATAAAAAACACTTTGATTATTATTATTATTGGAATATGGTAATAATAGCCAGATCTCATTACCTTCTGATGTTTTTGCCAAGAAGTCGTCTGTGGTCTCGGGAAAAAAATGGAAAACTGTGCAATGAGAAAACAGATGCAAATCAAACAAGAGATTGAACATTAGTGTGGAATGTGATATATAGTCTTTACAGCATTGACATCTTAAACACACCCTTGGAGATGCATGATGCCCTTTTTTTAAAAACCCTCTATGGTACATTAATGACATCATTCATTTTTCAGACTCACTTCATCCCGTCTTAAAGTAGATACTCAAACAATGGATGAACACAGGCATTATTTACAAAGGGTTGATAAGTTTACCTTGGAAACCAAGGACTTGAAAACACACTCAGCATATGAAATATTAGGAAAGGCTTCCTGATATTGATTTGTGACCCTCAGAATAGCATCCGCTTGTTAAGGCATGAATATAAGATGTGCAAGAGGTCCATGGGGATGCCGGCCAATGCTGATGCTAATGCTTCTCGTTGTTGTGCTGAGTTTGCTGGTAATAATGGTTCTCTTCCCTTAATATACTATCCCAAAGATGGTCAATAGGATTGAGGTCTAAAATCCAAATGTGGCCATTGCATTATTTATGTATTCCTTTTAACTGTGCCAAAGGATTTGGGTATTTTCCTCACCGCAAACAAACGCAAATAATGTCCATGTGGGACTAGCTATAAAGGAAAGTCACTTAATTTGGTCTTAGTATTCTTAAAATGAAATGTGTCCTCAGTATTTAACCCAACTTATTGTATAAGAGCAATGAGCAGAGCATTACCCACAGAGCAGTTAGGGGATCAGTGTCTTGCTCAAAGACACTTTCTAAAGAGCCGGGGATCAAACCAGCGACCCTCCGATTACTAGATGACCCGCGCTACCTCCTGAGATGGTCCAGCGTATGGAGACACATTGTAATATTTGCTCTACTATCAACAGTTTCAATGCACATTAAATTGTCCGATTGTAATTTGTGCCATTATATAGAATGGAAGTGAAATGCTTTATGCTAAGATTTACTAGATTTCCCGAGTCGTTGGATTGTTTCACGCAACATATTTTTGCGAAATCAAAATGTTTGTTTTCCGAATATGAAATGTTCTATACCTGAACAAGATCAGGTAAAACTTTGTCAAATCAGAGTGCAGATTGACAAGACCATACCGGATCGGTTGAGGCCACCATACACGGTAGCAATGGAGACTCTAAAATCCACTGTGGTGACTCCTGAGAAACAGGGAATAGCCCAACAGAAGTTAGACACGAGAATGAAAATTGCCTGAACAAGACAATATAATTCAGCCAACAGGAAAATGTAAGTTAGCTGAACATGGCCAGTTTGCCTCCAAACTAAGTTTTGTTACGCAAGTGACTGGTCAAATGTTAAGAAAATTGTGATTTTGCCTTGATAATTTGAGTTTTCTAAAATTTTCATTTTTTCCAGTATGCTTAATAATGCATTTGGAGATGAATACACTGTTACACTATGAGGGGTGCATCTGATTGGCTATCATGTTCATATATCCTGTGGCACGCAGATGTTGCTCCACATTAAAGGTGCATAAAAAACGTCATGATTAGTACTTACAATTTCGGACAGACGTAGATGGAGCAAGGGGGAATAAGGCCCTTCCTGGCAGACACGTCATGGTGGGATTGAACCTGCGATATCTGACTCATCCTTTCCCAAAGTACACCCTCTAAGACTGAGCTACCATTACTTCACATTCATCAAAAGTATATGTGTGGAATGACCCGCCCATCCCCACATCACTCCCACGTTGATAGGTATCATGAAGGATACAGGAACTTTGCTTGAAACAAGACGGACCGGTTCTCAGACAAAGACATTTTGACCAACCAGTGAGCACAAATTTTATTCATTAGCTCGTTTCAGCCACAACGTCTTACTTTTTAGCTTAGAATAGGAGTTTTTTAGACTAGAAAAACACTTCAGTGTCAAGTGGCAATGACTTATGTATTCTATTATAGTTAAGTTTGGTCCCAGACACATGGGACCCTTGTGAAAAATCCATCAGCTTTGTGGTCCTCTGCATACTTTACCAAAAGACCTACTTACATAAGGCACTTAAATTATATTTCTTGCCCGTTTCTCCCCAACAACAGCTTTTCCTCACTTGTGTTCAAGCCTATTCAATCTGTCTTGAGCCCATGTCCTCCTACTCATCTACACTGACGTTAATTCAGCAAGTATCAGAGCTCTAAACCTTGTTTCATACAGTTGTTTTATGTAAGGAGCGAGTAGGTGTCACTAATGGTTCTTGCATTGGGTATGCATCTAAATATCCGCTGACCAGCTGAATACCGTGGTGCGTCATTGGTACAGCCATTTTAAAAACAAAGTGAAATAAGTTTAGCCGATCTGTAAATTAGACCGATTCTACGAATAAGTATTTGGAGATAACCCCTCTGTGACCTATGTATGTATGGCATGTACAGAAGTCTTGTACATTGTCACCTTCATGCTGAAACTATATGTGACATGTCAAGGCATTTGTGTGAAAGGTGCTTTGGCACTAGAACAGGATTTAATTACATAGGCTAGCCTTGAGCCTAGGTGAGAGGTGAGCTTTCCGAGTACTGCACATTCACGAGCATGAAAACAATAAATCAGAGTAAGAACTTGTAAACACTGGTAGGAAAATGAGAACGCAATAGTTTATTAGTTAAACTTCTTTAAATCAATATTCTATCAAGTTTTTCTAGGAAAATATATTTCATTTGAATAATCAAATGCTATGGGTTTATACCATTAAATATCCTCAGCTCCAGGTCACACTTCGATCCACTAACAAGCAGCTCTATTTGATATGCATCCAACATCAATGTGTTCTCCTTCCTCCGCACAAGTGCATCCCATTAAAAATACTTTTATGGATGTAAGTAATGTAAGCATCTCATCCATTAGTGCAAGAAATGTGTGTGTTAGTTTCAAACCTGAAGGGAAAAAATAACTATGTGGCCATAGTTTAAGTTAACATTGTGTAAACATACATGTTGCAGTGGACCCAAAAATAACTTTATGTTCTCATGGAGAAAGAGCAAAACAAGGGTCAAACCTTCATTTAGGGGAGAACTTAACGATGCATAAAAAGATATGCAATTTGTGTTTTGTGAGTTAAAGAGAAACCATTGTTTACATAGAAGAGATCCATTTGTAAGAAAGAAAGCCACTTTATTTTGTCATCGTTTGTTATAATGAATGTTGTTCTCTGCATTTAACCCATCCTATTGTATAGGAGTAGTGAGTAGTTGTAGCTCTTGGGGACCAACTCCAGTACTTTTACCCATTGCCTTGCTCAAGGGTACAGGCAGGAGTATTAACCCTAACATGCATGTCTTGATGATGGTGGGAGAAAATGGGGAAACCCATGCAGACAAGGGGAGAATATGCAAACTCCACACAGAAAGGGCCTGGGATGGAATGGGATCTGAACCCAGGACCTTCATGCTGTGAGGCTTCACTGTCCTACCCAGCCTTTGTAAGGTGAGAAAACATATGGCATTGTTAGTCTGGAAATCAGTCTAATTTAGAAGCATGAGGAATCCCTCTTGAATATACGTTTTGTTTAGCCCATCAAGAGCTAAGAGATTTCTTTTTGGGGGACAGTGTACAACCTACAGATTTGTTTGCACAGTGAGAAACAACTGATAGGCAAAATCCATTTTCTGCTTACTAAATAGGAGGAGACACAGATGCACCGAAGAAGAAACAGATGTTCTTTTTGACACCCTCCGGCTTTTATTTTCATTATCGGTTCTGTGTATAGGGGAGGCATAGCTTCGGCGGTAATAATAATCGAAGGAATAGTGGTTTGATCCCTGGCGCTTGCAGAGAACATGTCGAACTGTCCTTGAGCAAGACACTGAACCCCCTAAGTACTCAAGCCCTGTGATGGAATGATGACCTGTCTAGGGTGTTTTTCTGACTTTCAGCCAATGAGGACTGGCATAGGCTCCAGCATGACTCCGTGATCTGACTTCAGATAAGCAGTTTACGATGGATGGATGAAGTTCTTTGAGTGGTTTATTTGTGAAGGGATTTTACACGTGAAACATAATTCTAGAGAGTGCTATTTGGATCCCAATCCACAACAGCTACATTTATTATGACTTTGAAATGGTATGAAGATACTCACAGAGTATATTTATCCTAACGACTGAGCAGTCATTGACGTCAGAAAGTTGAGACACCAGATTCCAAGACATCGAGGATCTCAGTAAAAACTCCTGGAATCAAGAGAATGGAAAATGGGTTGAATTACTGACTACCCTGCATAGAAAAACTACCTGTTAAAGTTCCAGCAATACACATTGAAATTTCCACCGACATACTACACCCGTCTCGACAGAATCCAAATTTTGTAATGAAGTCGCTGTAACCAAAGCTGAACAAACATTTACCTAATTTCATACTCACCTTGCTTTAGAAGTCTTTGAGGTGAAGAAATAACAATTGAAAATTCTATCAGCAACCCTCAAAATTTAATTTATAGCATCCCAAGAGCAAGACAAATTGAAAATAAATAGGGTATTGAAGACCCAAGTCAAACGTAGTGAATACTGGGTTGGTATTCAGGATCAGCTTCTGTGATGATAATGAAACGTTAGTACTCTGCTTATTGCAAATTTAATGAAGTCCCATTTCCACTTAATTAAAAAGGAAATTCAATTTGCCCAGGTATCCTGTGCATGCTGTCCTCAAGTCTGAGCAAACCAGTCGCTATTTACCAGAACCGAACAAATCCTGCTGCTTCTCGTTTCCCTCTATGGGAAAAGAAAAAGGAATAGACTGGTTCAGCTTGAAAATTAAGGCCACGATTCGCATGGATATTTTTAAGTAATTCTAACTCAACCATTATTGAGTGAATCCCAGCAGATTTAGTAAAGACTAACTCGGTTTAGTATGACCAACATGGTTTGCTTTGGCCTCTGCAAGTATAATTAAGTTGAGCAAACTTAATTTTCAGTAAAAAGTTTGTGTTATTAAGTGGTCAAATTATTGCCACTTATTTTAATTTCTTTATATGTTGTTTCCATTCTGCCCAGAAATACCCATACTCGGGTCACTTTAAGCCACTCCATCCGTCCACTGCATCCTCAATGCATTTCTGATGTTTTTAAAACTAATATGCTGTGTTGTGTTTTATCACCAACTACTTTATAATCCGTATTCTTTATCCATTGTTTAGACACTGTCATTTTTCATTGCTGACATCTTATATTCCTTATTCTCTGTATGCACTGTTTGAGGCTGACAAAATAGCAATTTTGTTGTGCTTGCACAATAAAGTTCTTGAATCTTAAGATGCCCATGCAAATTGTTACCTTAACCTTGTTTACTATAAGCAACTTATTTCACTTCAGTCACAAAAAGATTAGACTGTGTTGTTTATTAACCACACGACTACCAACCCTATGGATCGGTCCAGGCCCACACTAACAGTCGCCATTGGTGCTGTGCCCTCACAGGGTACCAATGCACACTATAGAGTCCGCTGTGGAGACCCCTGAAACATAGGGAACAAGCTATGAGAAATTCACATGATCAAGGCTGGTGGAATTTGTTTTCGGCACAGCATGATATACATCCACAGTATATCCATGGACAACAGTAAACACTCCACATATTACCATGAATGATACAGTCACACAATACCGACAAGCATATGCACAACAATTAGGTTAGTGATAGTATGTATGCCGGTGGTGTGTGAAGAGAGGCCTATAGAGAGGAATTCAGAGTCCTGATAGTTAAGGGGAAAACTGTGAAGCATTTAGTCTTAGTGGACGGTGACCTGTAGTGCCTCCCTTGAGGGAAGGAGCTGGAAGAGGTGATGGCCAGGATGCGAGAGGTCAGAGACAATCTTTGCTCGTTTTCCAGTCTGGTGAGCATGTACAGATTCAACTGAGAGGAATGGTTGCCTTTTGATTTTGGACACCTTGTTGAAAATCCGCTGCAGCTTTTTTCCATGTGTGACAGTCTATGCTGCTGCACCATCCTGTAATAGGAGATGTTATGGCAGAATCAGTAATGGTCGAGTAAAACATAACAAGAAGTTGATGTTTGATCATGTATTATTTAAGCTGCTTATGAAAATAAAATCCCAGGTCCTCTCTGTGTGGAGTTTGCATATTTTCCAGATTTCCTCCCACCATCAAAAAGACATGCATGTTAGGGTTAAAACTCCTACCTGTGCCCATGAGCAAGGCAATAGGAAATATAACTGGAGTTGGTCCCCAGGCACTGCAGCTGCTCACTGCTCCTATACAATAGAATGGGTTAAACACAGAGAACAAATTTCAATATAAGAATGCAATGTCAAACAAAGCTGCTTTCTTCTTTCTGTTAACTGGGAACAATTTTTATGCCCATTGTGTTTCTTGTTTAAACAGACAGGTAAGAACCCAAATGCCGGACACACAGACAGAGAGGTTACAGTAACACTCAGTTTAATGGGCAAGGCCAGGTAGGAGTCGGTACACGTAAAATCAGTCCGACAGGCGACCATGTAGACAAGGAGCCGGCAAGAGAAACAAGGTTCAGGAAACAGGCAGAAGACCGCTAGAACAAGAGTAAATGAAACGCTGAATACAGAAGACTGTCTGACAGGGGAATATGAGCTGGGGAGCTAATGAGGTATAGGTGTGGGATATGCAAGGTTACTACCCGAAGACAAAACCAGGGGCAGGAACTGACGTGACAAGTGATCATGAAACTAAAACAGGAAAGACAAGAGATAATGATAGCAATAATAGGCTGACTCTCACAGACTATGGAAGACAATCACAACAAGAGGTGAATCTATTCAACTGGATCAGAAGTTTATTCAGAAAGGTTTCGTCACCCAGACAAAATTAGCCACTAGGCTAATTTTCATTTTCCCAAGTAGTTAGAGATTCAGTGTCCTGCTCAAGGACTCTTCAACAAGCTTTCTGAGAGAACCGGGAATCGAACCATCCATTTCAGATTACTACACACTAATTCCTGAGCTTTCCCAACACATTAATGTGTTTTGGAGGACTGATCTCCTATACTGAAGCCAGTGCTTTACTGCATAGGCCATCATTGTATTGCACTGGGGATAGTCTCTTTTTCATTGAGACCTATGGAATGAATGGTGTCTTAAATGGAAATCCAAACTCTTTCCCACCTCTATCTGGTCTCTGTGCTCCATCTGGGATTACACTCCAGAACCATGGCTTGCACTAAAGCCACCCATGCTTTCCAAAATGGTCAGCCAGAGGAGTGTTGGTCTCTGTGTCGTATAATGTTATACTCATGTTAAGTGAACCTAGTAATTAATTTGTCCTAAGTTTCACCAAGAGAATCCGATAGGAAAACAACACTATACACTGTGTAAAAATGCTATGTGCTGTTGTTGGAGAACACATGCGAATTGGCTTCATGTGTTCTCCTCGAGGATCACAGAAGCAAGTTTTCCAGGTTACTTTGATAATACATACATACAACACTGTCAAAAATAAACATGGAAAACATCAGAAAAAAATGTGATTAATGTACACTCACAAGCCGGTGTGCTGGATCCACCTAGTTTAAACTAATGCAGTTTTCTTAACAGTCTTACAATAAATCCCACCATCCCAGAAGACAGCCCTATTCAGCTTTTGTGGCAACAGCTTTAAAGAGGTGTTGATTCAACTTTATTGTCATTTTGACAGCGTATGGATTGTGCTTTGTGCTCGTCGTAAAACTTAATTGCATTTAACTGATGTGCCTCTGTTTATTCTGCTCAATTTATTTCAGTGAGGGAATACTAAATATTGATAATGCCTCAATATCCCACAATGCAGTTTAACACCACAAACTGCTGCCTCCAAAATGACCATAAAGTTAAACTAGCGCCCCTGTTAAAACGGTCCCCAAAACACTGGCCATGTAACATTCATGCTGGTGGGATTTACTGCGATGGCGTTTTATTAAACTGCATTAGTGTGAGGTAGGCATTCCCCATAAACTGCCAGCTGTCAACAGTTAAGCTGCTGCTAGTTGCACGGAAAAACTTTGCAAACCTTTAACAGTGCATTTCCTGATGCATGCTCAATAATCCAGGTAAGGGATTCACAAAAAAGGTGAATCGGTTCAACTGGATCAGAAGTTTATTCAGAAACGTTTCATCACTCAGACAGGTGACATCTTCGGTCTGAGCTGACTACAGAATCCCCACTCTTGTAAATAATACAGTGATACCACACAAAAAAAGGCCAGGTTCATATCCAAGTTGGTCATTGATTGCATACGCCGTGGTAATGAGTATTATTTGGAGGATTGGGGAATATTTACAATCCCAACATTGTAAGATGACAGATAGTCTCAGGCCACCACCCCTGTTCAACGATGGTCATTCCCTCTTAACATAAAGTGTCTTTAGCCCCCCTTTCAAACCAGCGTCCCCCCCCACCAGGCATTTGAACACATCCTTGAATGAGTGGCCACTAGTCTGTAGATGGGTGTAGACCCCAGAGTCCTGGCATAGTCCTGGCCTGACGTGTTGGCTCTCCTGTGTCGCGCCATCCTCTTGGCGAGCGTTTGTTTGGTTTCCCCAATATACAAGCCACTACAGTCCTCCTGGTGATGCCATATGTGGTGGGAGTTTCGGAACAGTTGAGATGCATATTTTCTAAATATCGCGTCTCATTTGCTTTCAAAGCCCTGAACACACTGCGTCAAAAGTTGGTCCACCCCAAGGATCGGGTCCCCAGCACAAACCGAGTAAAGTAGTTGTTAAATGCCAGGAGGACTGCAGTCTGCAAACAGACGTCATCATTAGTCCTCACATTGTGGGGTTGGACACGGATGGCTGGATGCCCTTCCTGACACCCTGCGGTGGGATCAGACCCATGACACCTGGCTTGTAATATCATGATGGATTCACTCTATTGCTGAACTACCGCAGTCTTTCATCCTATGAATAATATAAAAATGTTAATCTGCTCCTCCACATGGATGGACTTTCAATAATTACATCATTGGAGGGGGGGGCAGAGGGATGAGGTTTATAAAGCCTGGATTATAACAATTACCAAGCTCTCCTGTGTTTAATTATAACCAAATAATAAATAGGTTCATTTTAAAAGAAAGCCATTAAAACTTGATAAATTAGCTAAAATTTTCATTTTCAAATATGCATTATAGAACTTCAGGTTAAAATAAAAACAGCCACACAAAAAATATCATTCAATTTGCTAATAATCATCCGATATTCTGCTCCCTTGTGTAGTTGTGTTGGAACAAGTTGAATGATGACCCAATGAGGAAGATTTTAATAGCAAATTTAATTTTTAAATTCAAATATGTTGTTATATTTACTCTGCCTATCATGTTCCATCTCAAAATCTATTTATTCTCTGCTTCAGTATTTATAGTTTTGGATTTAACGGATGCTTGTTTCCGAGTCACTTGGGAGCGGAGGCCGTAAACAACATCTTGACATATCATCCTCTCATTACCGTTAGTTGTAAATAGTTGCCTTTAACACATCCAAGAGACAATGAGTCATTTAATTTGGTAAAATGCATTCTTATATTCTGTCCTCTGCATTTAACCCATCCTATTGTAGAGGAGCAGTGGGCAGCTGTAGGGCCCGATAAGCATTTAGGGGTTTAGTATCTTGTTCAAGGACACTTCAAAATGTAAGTATTTGTATTTAAATTGTATATTCCTTTTGTAGGCCCTCTGCTTTAGGAAATCAGGGACACTGCTTTTGGGAATTACTGATCCAGTTTTGCTGTGAAAATCTCCAGGTTAACAGCGGTGACCCTTACAAATTACCAATTTATCTGCACGAGAATAAAGGCACAGATTTTTTATTTTAAAAAGGTGCAATTTGTTAATGTACAAAGTTGACTCAAACATAGCAACATACTGTGAATCTTTTTATGAAAAAATATTTACCTGAGCCGTGTCAAAACTAGCAGGCCATCATCAGTCTTTTAAGTCATTGATTGGTGGTGCTTGATCAACAATTTCCTCCCTGTGAAGAGAGAATGTATTTCCCATTTTCTCCTACTGATGATCAGACAGTTGTTCTCCTTCTTAGCTTCATTAAGGAGCACCATTCTTTCATGTTCCAAACTTCCTTCTGTTTCCCCTTGTGATTGAGGGGGTGAGGAGTTCACTGCCGCCTATCTTGGCTTTTTGATATTCTTTGCAGGTGCTGTCTCGTGTGCTAGCTTCTTTGCGAGAGAGTTCATATCAAGCTCAGGGCATCCAAGCCCTCTCGATGTAAATCTACTATAGGACTTCACGCATGTTCAATAATCCAGGTAAGGCATTTATAAAAAAGTTGAGTCAGTTCAGTCTACACCCTTCTACAGACCAGTGTCCACTATTTCAAGGATGTGGATATCCTTGACAGGGAGGATCACTGGTTTGAAGGAGGGGATTAAAGAGACCACTAAGTGAAAGGATGACCATCCTTCAACCAATGGAGGTGATTAAGAGTATATCTCCCATCATTCTACGATGCTGTGATTGCAAAATTTCCCAATCCTCTGTGAATAGTATTCATTACCATTGAAAGCCCCATCAATGGCCAATTTCCATATAAATCATCATTATTTTAGTTTTTGAACAAAAAGGTGGAGATGCATGCAGTCAGTTTAGACCAAAGATGTCATCTATATGAGGGATTAAATGCTTCATTCAAAGAAAAGTTGCGTCCAGATGAACCGATTCACCCTTTTTTGTGTAGATCTACAGTAGTTGCCCATTTTATATTTTTGTCTTTGTTGGCATCTGTAGCATCTGTTATACGATCCTGGTTATTTTAGGCAAGGATGCCTCTGAACCAGTGCCTCAGCAACATCAGACGACTGCACGCTGGTTGGGTTGACAACTACTAAAAGATGCTTTAAGCCTGTTTCTCAAGGAAGTCCAGAAGGATTTGGATAAAGTTGGGTTGAATTCTATCCTTGAAAGCTTGATTTCCTGAGGCGAGCACAAGCTCTGTATTATATGCAAAGCAAAGTAATGAAAATTCAGCCTGCCAATGGTGCAATGCTGCATCTCCTGTTCAGGTGATAAAAGAATCGGCGTATCCTGTGATTTTATGACGCAAGTCCAGCTTGTGAATGTCATGGTTGTGACATATGAGCCGAAGTTTGGCTCAATGAATCTTTGCAGGATTTGTAAGTGAAGCCACGTCAATTCAGTTTGACACATATAATACATTCAGTCACATCCCCGAAACATTCTGTATCAGGAGGAGAATATTAACGTTGATAATTACCCGAATATAAGCTGGGCTTAGACTTTCCATCACCTTCCCCAATACAAATAGCCTGCAGAAAGGTATGTTGTTGATTGCGCCTCAAGTAATTAGCTTTCACACTACATGGTGACATTTCCTTACTTATTTTTTTGTTTTATTTTTTTGTCCAAAAGTAGACTTCTATACAGATCTTACTGGAAAACCAAGGTACTATTATGTATCCGCTTATAGTTTGACTAAATGCTGGAGACTTTTATTTCTACAGCAAAAGTAAAGTCGAGTAGAACTGCCTTTTTAAAGTTTCTTAATGTTTTCAACTGAAGCATAAGGTAATAAAAGTCAAACTACAAAGACCAGTAAATTCCTGAGACTTAAAGTAAAGTGATAATTTCACACAATAAGTTCACAGTGCTTACATTTCACCATCTCCAAGTTATACTGAGCTCATAATTACAACAACTAATCAAATTACTTTTATTTTCACTTCTGCACATTGGTGGAGTCAAAAGGAGCCCTATAGCCTCTTGCTGTGGCAATCAGTATGGTCTGGGTTTAAGAGGCCCCCCAGGCTTCTAGCAAACCAAGACACTAGAACTGCCTAGAGTCTGATTATAGGCTTAGTATCATCATATTATGATGCAATAGACACAAACTATGGTAGAATTTTTCAACAACGAAGCATAAATCGTCTGAACACCGGGGATACTTGGCTTTGTTCATTAGATACAGACATCATCGAGAGGGCAGTGGTTTACACAAGCATCATCATGCACCAGAGCAGGAGGTCACATTCCTGGATGAAATGAACTAAGTTCTCCCAGGGCTGAGCCCCGGAACTTGACCCCCCCACCATTTCCCACTGCATGCCCATCATGAAGGGGGCAGTCTTCTCGGAGCAAAGTTTTCCTCCTATTCCTGGCCTGGACCAAAGCTGACTACTTTTTTTTAACATGAAGCAGGCCAACACTGTGGCTGGACCACGACCGGTAACACCTTCCTCCAAGACCATCCAACTGCTCATCTCTCACAGTGGGCACACCCCTGCATCTCCAGGAATAAGTGGTGACAAATAGCATTGCTTTGTTAGCCTGCTCATTAAAAAGGCTGGCTGCCTAAATGCCAGAGCTAAGTCAAATCAATTTTATTTGTATTGTCCATTATCACAAATTACAAGTTCACTTCAGTAGACTTAATTGACAGAGTTTGGTACAATTATACAATGCAGTCTCCCTGCCCAGAATCGTGGCCTGGCAGACCATGATTCATCTGAATGTATGGCTCCAAGAGTCTCCAATCCCTGGGACGTTAGGGAAAGATCTAATCTGGACTCCATCAACCCGTATGGGCTGATCGGACCACGTTTTCAGACCATGGAGAACACCATGACACACAGAGTCGACTACAGGCCTCAATGCAAGACGGTTAAAGTGGGCCCCAGCCTGCCCAACACAAACAACCGGCCGCTAACATTTACTTCACTATCTCGGACACATTCTCAGATTGTGTTTGATTAACTCTTATTCTGTCCTTTATATGGTCAATATTTAGAAATCCTCTGCGTAGTTGACACCAAAATGAACTTAGTAGGACAACAGCCCTCCTTTGGAACAAGAGTCCTAACAACAAGGTGAAGAACCGTAACAGATAGAAACATAACCGGTAATCATGCACCCACATATTGACATTATCCATGCCTTCACATAGCCATTATATACACAAACACACATATTGACAGTGATTATTCCTCAAATAAATACTTTAAATGTTCTACTGACATTATTAGGGCTGTCTCCGGGCTTACCACTGTACGAAGTCTCGACGCATAGCGAGCTAGCTAGCTAGCTAACATGTCCGCCTTCCGTATGGATTTCGACATCCTGACCTTAATTACCACTGGCCACACCCACCGTCAGGTGTCAAGGAAGAGCTTTCGGACTCCATCCCTCAAACTTCACCCTTATCCTTGTCCACACCCAAACGTGGGGATTATATAACGGACCTCGCTCAAACATCACATATTTCCTGACGTCCCGTACATCGTGGACACGGTGTTTCGGCTCTTTGATACGAAAATAGCAAGATAAAGACGAGTCTGTGTGTGCGGGTCCCAGACTGTTGCAGGCCCTACATCCAGCTTCATTATCCATGTATATGGTAGTTCCGCCTCAGGCAACACGTCGCCTGGGCTCAGCCGGCTGTACGACCCCAGCGCTCCCCCTGTCAATGGCGGAATTTGCCGCATGATTGTCGAGATCCCCGCCAGCGACAGAGACTCAAATCAACACGTAGTTGTAAATAAGGAATACGAATATAGATAAAGATGAGAGAGGAAAAACATGTGGAAGATTAGTAAAAGCTCATGGAGAACAGCAGTGTGTGTGTGTGTCCATGCGTGTTGGTGCGTGTGAATGCATTTGTATGGACAGACTGGGGCAGTGATTTGGCTCTCATTAGGTAGTCTGAGGCTTCAGAGAGTGCCAAAAGTCCTGTAATGGACAGGACAGATGATGAATCATGTCTGGACATTTTGTTATTCAAGAAAGTCTAGAGGTTGTTGGGGCTAAGAAATGCATACAGAATTACTTCTCTGTCCTCACAACACTTTTTCATACTACACCAATACACACACACACACACACACACACAAACACACACACACACACACACACACACACACTTACATACATATACACATGTGCAGTAACGCTTTGAAGTTTGACTGACTTAACATCCCAACAAAAAGGTGGTGCCGAATGAAGCAAAGCACCGAACAAAGCAAATTATATGCAATCTGCTGGGTGGAGTGGAGTGGGTCAGGGATATACCCAGAAATAAGTTCATTTTGGCTTCAAAGGAGAACCTTGGC
>OMLC01097959.1:0-24501 GCA_900302585.1 Regalecus glesne
CTGGGTGCCATAAAAGAAACTGTCCAGAGACCTCATTATGCATCTCCGAGCTGATTTCCCCAAGCAGTCTACCATGCAGAAGACCAAGAGTCAGTACAAGAGTCGGTAGCCGCTGGCAGATATTACCTTTCAGCGCTGATTATACTCTTATATAAGATAATTCAGCTGTAGCTGTTCACTATCTGACATCTAACTGGAGATATAAACATGTCTGTGAATGCAGCTGTTGCGGTGATGTGTTTGTGTTAAGCTGTATTATGACTGTCATATCCTATGTATGATGATGATGATGATGATGATGATGATGATGATGATGATGGTGGCTGTTCGCTTTTGTTTTGGTTCTTCTGTGTCCGCGTCCCGCTTGGACTTCTAATGAGAGTGCAGTGAACATCAATGCAGGCTGTCAATAGAGATCTTAATGGCCACATCCCCTCGGGGTCACAAATGAACCTAAGTCGGATAGGAGTGGATTAGTTGGTAGAAACCCTGTTTTTCACTCCCTCAATATTGTCTCCAATCAAAGGTAGGTGACGGGAGGTGGTGCTTTCGCACACGTGTACCTCCATTTGAACATGCTTTTGAGCTGAAGCGTAAATCAACTAGGTAGGGCTGCAAGTGTTTAGAAGCATAGCAGTCTCTCTCGTGAGAAAGACTGCTATGCCGAAAGTCTCAGACCGAGATGAAATAACCAAAGATGTGCTATTAGAGCCACACAGCAAAAAAAAAAAAGAAAAAGAAAAAACACTTGACAGGGATAATAAAAGAAGAAGAAAGAGGTTGTTTAAAAAAAAAACCCAAATCAAAACAAAACACAGCTGTCCAGCAAATCCATACTATATCCAAGAACAAGCGACTCTGTCTAACGTTTGGACGCATTTCTCCATGAATCATAAACAGCGGAGACCTTCACCCCAGCCGTCACGATTTCAGTCGAGTTCAACAAAAAGCAGGGATAAACACACAACCAGACTCACATGTGGCAGACATGGGCCAGGAAAGTGCTGACCAGACTTTGGTGCTTACTGCAGATATCCTTCTGAAATGAGGTCTTCATCCAATCTTCAATGTTACACACTTGCTGGACCCTGCTGGAGTGCCAGCAGATAGTCAAGAAGCGCAGTGAGGGACCGAGCACAAAGTTGTCCCACCTCAGCTGACATGGCGAGCTAAAGCAGAGTAGTGACCAAAGGCGGGGATCCAGGAAGACCTCACGGAGCTGCTGACAGGTGAGGGAGAGACTCTTCCGGTTGTCTTTGTCCAGGAAGGAGAAGAGGTGCAGCAGACATTCCCGGTTGAGCTGGGTGAGATGCATGACGATCCTGGCCGTGGAGACAGAAAGAGGCCTTCTGGCTATCCTAGCGATAGGCCTGCAACAACACAGCAACAAGTGAGCCCGGAGTCAGCATTGTGTGGCCTAGATACACGATGCCTCCTTAGGAGCACGCTGCGGCTCTGCACATATAAGGATGTGGGGATGAAGGCTATTTCGGGAGAGCAACTGTGAGTGCCGTCGAAAATGGAAGTGTGTGGAAGCCATGCACTCCCTTACCATCTGTCATGTGGCTCTCAACATGCACCAAGCGGCCCACTGGTCTGAGCCAGATGTTTATGCGCCCCTGGCCTAATTCTGTAATGGATACACACCGATCGGCCAAAACATTACAACCACCTGTCTAATGGTGTGCAAATCCCCCGTCACGCTGCCAAAACAGCCCTGAACTGTCGAGGCATGGTCTCCACAAGACCTCTGAAGGTGTCATCGGGTTTTTTGGCATCAAGGTGTTAGCGGCAGATCCTTTAAGTCCTGTGAGTTGCAAAGTTAGGGCCTCCGTGGATCAGGCTTACTTTTTTACAGCACATCCCACTGATGTTTGATCGGCTTGAGATCAGGGGGATTTGGAGGCCATCGGCGTGGTAAACGCACAAATGTTTTATATCCCGCGACCACTCTGAGCACCTTGAACTCTTAGTCGCGTTCCTCAAACTGTTCCTGCACATCTTTTTTTTTTCAGTGTGCCTTATCTTGGTGAAAGAGCCCGATGCCATCTGGGGATACTGTAGCCATGAAGAGGGGCAACTTGGTATGAAACAATGTTTAAGTAGGTGGCACACGTCAAAATAACATCCACATGAATGCCAGGAGCCAAGGTTTCCTGGCAGAACATTGCCCAGAGCATCACACTTCCTCAGTAGACTCATCTCTTCCCCGGCTGAACGGAGCACCTGGCTGTCCACATGATGCAAAAGAAAGCGTGATTCATTGGACTCAGCCATCCTCCTCCATTTGCTCCACGGTCCAGTTCTGACACTCATATGCCTAATGTAGGTGATTTTGATGCTGGACAGGGATCATCATGGACACTCTGACCCATCTGCAGCTAAGCAGCTCCACACGTATCAAGATACAAAGCACTGTGTGTTTTGACACCTGTCAATCAGTCAGCCTTAACTCTGTAACAGTTTGGGCTGTGGTATCTCTTCAGTGGGATCCGGCCAGATGAGCTAACCTTCGTTCCCCATGCACATCAATGAGCCTTGGGCACTCATGATCCCTTTGCTGGTTTGACCGGTCGTTCTTCCTTGGACCACTTTCAGTAGATACTAACCACTGCATACCAGAACAAGACCTGCTGTGTTGGAAAAGCTCTGCCCAGTTGTATAGCCATCATCATTTGGTCCTCGTCAAAGTCATTCAGGTCCTTCCATGTGCCCGTTTTTCTCCTGCTTCCAAAACGAAGTTAAAGAACAGACTGTTCCATCACTGCCTGATGTATCCCACACCTTGAAGGTGGCATTGTAATGAGAGAATAATTGCTCCCGGGGCTGCTGCAGCTTCCCACTGCTCTGTACAACAGGATGGGTTAAATGCAGAGAACAAATGACACAGTGAGAAACAACAGCCAGTTAAAAGGCTTTCTTCTATTTTTCTTTCTATGTAATGTTAAGTCACTTACTGGTTAGTGGTTTTAATGTTTTGGCTGATCGGTGTATATCTGTGGCCATACATATAAAACTCAAATAACCCATTTTAGGCCGAGCAGTTGTTGGACGTGTCTTTCACTTGAGATTACAACCCCTCCGAGTCAGAATTGAATGATTTCATCATGACGTGAATGCAAACCACTCTCAGGTCGAGGAAAGTCTCTGCTCTAAGTCTTGAGACGCTCTTGCCAAAGGAACAGGGTGAACCGTGACTCACGGTGTATTCATTTGAAATCATACATGTACTTAGTGGAAAAGCCTGAAATGTTTCATCACAGACTACATTGCACAAAGTGTACCTATCTCTGTCGTTTCCTGTTCTAAGTGATATCACCACCCCTTTGCTCAGCTCCCTGGAAAATGCCACTAAACAGGGAATGGGATTACAGCTGGTACCTTGACTCGCGGTGAGTCATGACATCCAGTCCCGGAGCTCTCATCCTTAGTATTAAGAGACACACAGCAACGTGAGCTCATTAGCAGCCGTGACCAAAACTCCAAAAGGAAAAAGAGAGGGGGGGGGCAGGAGGAGGAGGAGGCCACTTGTGTCTTGAACGAGGACAGAGTAGCATGCCCACAGCCAGCCACCTGTGAGCAGACTACGAAGAGCAGCTGTTCCTTCTTAGCATACAGGAGTGCTTGTTCCTGCCTGAGCGAGAGGGCTGACTGACTGGCACGTGTCCTGAGGGGAGCCCCTGTGTGCGTGTGTCTGTGTGTGGGTGGATGGAGATGTTCACTAGAGGATAAACAGAAACAACAGAACGTCCCGCTAAAAAAATGCGCTCCCTTCTCTACGCGTTTAATATCAAAAGCTTTTTCTTTTTAATTTACAAGCTGCAATAAGGGCAATGGATAATTATACTGGGTTAGATCAACAGAATGTACCTCTTGAGACAAGGTTCCCAAAGCATGCATTCATATTTTTTTTTCCAAAGTTATGCATCCTACTGAGAAGATCTAAAAAAAAGAATGGATTAGTCTCAAATAAACTCCATCTGTATGATTTTATTTGAGGTTTGTGACTCCACACAGCTTCTCTTAACATGTTTCAGAGCTGCGTATTAAAACAGCTGTGCAATTATCTTAAATTAAGAACTTCACCAACGGGTGGTTGTGCCATCTAGCACATTACCAAAATATCATTAACACTTGCCGCATGAACAAGGATTTCCACAGGTCAAAAATTATTGCTTCACAGGGTTAACGATGTATGTTTATCTGTGTTGCCTTTGTCGGGGAAGGCAATGAGGAGGTCAAAGCCTCGAGTCTGGCCAAGCTGCTGGGTTAGAGGGAGGACTCCAAGCTTTAAATCAGCAAAATGTTAACATATTTTTGTCTGATATGTTAAGATTTGATTAAAAAAAGACAGCTTATCTATAACCTCACCATTGAAGCCCAGTTTAGATCATCTAGCACCCACATTTATGTTCATATATGTTTTGGCCAAAACGTGACAATTACTTAAAAATGACCTAAACAAAAGGCATTGGATTTCAATACCTTCTATATTTTCTACTTTTTGCTACACAGTACTAAAAGGCCATTTAGAAGAGGTAAATATAAGACTGTCATCTATGAATAAAAATGAAAAGAAGATAATTGAAATAGTTTTGCCTTCATTGAATTATTTTATGCAATTTTTAAAGTTTAAACACTGAATGGAAATGGCAAAATAAAAACGTGAAAAACCCCTCAATATTTCAAAAATTGTTTTTATACATATTGAGGGGTGAAATCTTTGTGTTGATTGTGATTAAAGATTATGTGATGAGGGACCCTTTCAAATTTCAGTCTCATTTTTAACCTTAAAGCCTCAATTCCAGACGTAGTAACTAAGATTGCCAGAACTAAAGCGCTTTTCATTATAACAATAAGCTTTGGAATCTATCACATAAGCAGTAGTCTGCCTCGACGGAGGAATGTGTCACCAAAACAGTGTCATTCACGCAAAATAAATGACAAGTGGACAAGAGACTGTCATTTACACTCATTTCGAGTAAAAAGGGACTGATTACACACAAGCACACAGACATGTCATTCAGGTGAGGCAGAAATGGAGTGAAAAACTGCTCTGAGGTTGTTGCAGTCTAAAAGGCATCATTGCATTGTAGATTGTGAAGTCTGGCTGCCATTTTCAGTCACAGCCCTTTCCAAGGCACCATCATCAAAGCCATCTGTGGTCAGTTTTTCTATGGCCATCTTCTCCAAAGCAGCTGTGTCAAACACCATCTGGTCTTTGGCTACCATCTCCATTGCAGCTTTATCTGTCACTCCCTTTTCCAGGGTAACCCTGTGTAAGGCTGCCATGTGTGGCCCAACCCTGTCTGTATTTACCAAGTCCACTGTAGCCTTGTCCTGGCCAACCCTGTCCAGGACTGCCTTGTTCTGAGCACCTCTGTCCGAGGCTTCCTTGTTTGAACTCCCTACATAAAAAAGGATGTAGGCCTTGGCCTTCCTCACTGTGTGTTCATCTGTCAGAGTCACTGTGCTGTCGTTGAAGTGGTACCAGTGGCCCTGGTGAACGCCATATGCTGTGTAGTGTCCTGATCCAATCCTGGGAACACAGAGAGAAAAATCACATTCTGCTGCCTGCTTTCACTTTGCCAAACTCAAATAGAATCAGAAAAGGAAGGACTGGCTTCACAACACAATCCAGAGCAATATCACCACTTAGTGGCCAACAGGAAAATAGCAACATGATGAACAAAACTATTGCCTTCCTATTCTGACAGAAAAAGGTATACCTGATGATTCGTTAATGTCTTTTCTACTTGACAATAAGGAATTCTGACGGGATAAGAACTGAATGACTTACTGAGTGTGTCCCAGATGTGACTATTGCCAACGGGTCTCTTTCTATGCTGTTGCTGCTCTTTCTAGCTTTTAAAAAGAACAACTTCAAAAAAGATAAGCCACAGGACACAAAAAGAGACGCTTCATCTGGCAGCTATTTGAACGGGGGCAAATTTCCAGCAGTATTTTGAACTCATGGTACATAACTGGCAAGTAATATTTGACGCACTTATCTGGAGATATTTATTTTTAACAAAAACATTCAATGACTGGTTGAAGTGTCATGAATGAATTGAGGGTCTAAAAAAGTCACAGAGACTGCAAGAAACAATTCAAAGACCATGGCAGAGCAGACTGTCATTGTCAAATGCTTAGCCAAGGTCTAGTTGCGGTTCTGCTGGAGCCTATCCCAGCGCTCATTGAGTGGAAGACAGAGAAACACCCTGAACAACTCGCTGTTCCATGTCAAGGCAGGCGTTGGAGACTAAGACCGGAGGCCCTTCCTGATGCCCCATGGTGGGTTCAAACCCACAGCCTCTGGCTTGACCAAATTCAATAGACATATTGTGAGGAACAAAAGCAATAATAAACATGCTTAAATTACTGACATGTCAATTCACATGGAAGGAGCATTTCTAGAGGACCTTGGAGTTTCCCAACAAACAGCATATAATTCAGACCAGAATTTTTTGTTGCAGTAAGGGTTGAAATCCCCTATGGGATGAAAAAAACAGTAGTAATATGCAATAATTCTAATTTCAGGACCTCCTCAGGCAAAACATAGCTGGTAGAATAGGGCACTAGAGTGTTAAAATACATCTTCCTCACTGGAACCTTTCTAAAAACTGTTTTTCAAGTCTACTGCATGTATTAACAAACTGTGTCTATCCAAAACAATTTCCTACAAAACTGTGAATCATCATAAACAGACAGTAGTGAATAGCCAACTGTAGTAGGCAGAGATAACAACTTTGGAAATTTATTACTTGAATTTGTTCTAGCTATGTGGTTGAGCAGCTCTACCCTATCACATTACCATGGAGACAGTGATTGTTCTAGCTTGCACCGGGCAATAAAACATGCCAATAAAAATAGACTGATGGACTATGAAGACATACTCACTGAAAAAAAAGAAAAGAGAAACCTGCCAAAACAAGGCTCGGGTGAGCAAGAAACTGTTGCGAGACCATTTTAAAACTACTTGATGGTGGATATAGTTGTTTAAATGTGTAAATCTCTGATAGGAGTAAAAATCTTTTTGTCTACTATAAATAACAAGCCACTCCAAAAACTCAGGTGTAGATTAGTATTCACGGTTCTCTCCAGCACATCTGAATGATTAAAACAAGGGGAACTCCGTTGGTCATCAAATCTCTTAAATACGTTTTGATTGAGTATTTCTGAAGAATAATTCGACATTAGAACGGAAGTAGACTAATTCTTTATTTCTTTTAACTTATCATTATGAAGTAAATGTTGATTGCAATGTGATGGCTACAAAATAATGACACCCCTCAGTGTTTATATTAGTTCTCTATAAACTTTGTTTTCACTACAACTCTGTTTGCTGCAGGGTATGATTTCTCCCTGCAAATCAATTGACAGCACAGGAAGTGTAGTAACCACCCAGTAGTGGGCAAGGCAATGATCGACAGTGGAACAACCGATGTAACTGTGGAAAATCTAGCCTGCAAAAGAGAAAGAACCCAGTCGATGAAGGAGGAAAAGAAGGCAAATAGTGGGAGTGATAGAAGAAAAGCTAAAACAATATTGAACCTCAGAAGGGTGTTCACTCGATGTTGAGAGCTCTGGAACTTGAGAGGGTTTCAAACTGACTCTCACTTGATATTATTGCTACTTGATCCGTATGTAACAGAACTTGCCTACTTTTTAATTCTACTGGATGTTTTACTCTGTCTTTATTGTAGACTGAGATAAGATTTTGCAGTTCAAATTTGTTTCTTACTTTGGACAGTAGCTAAGCTGCCAATAAATGGAGAACAATCTGGTCGTATTTGCAACAGAAGGTTTATCTTATTTCATTTGCTGTTGTAAATACATACAATAAAATGTGTTCTCTGCATCTAATCCCAACTATTGTGGAGGAGCAGTAAGCAGCTGCAGCACTCGGGGACCAGCTCCAATTATTTTTACTATTGCCTTGCTCAGGGGCACAGGTAGGAGTATCAACCCTAACTTGCATGTCTTTTAGATGGTGGGAGGAAACTTGAAAACCTGAAGTAAACCCACACAGAGATGAGGAGAACATTCAAACTCCACAAAGAAAAGGCCTGATATGGGATTTGAACTTGAGACCTTCTTGCTGTGAGGCAACAGTGCTGACCACGGTGCCACCTTAAAGTCATCACAACAATTCGGCAAAGGGATTGCAATAACATTCTGGGGGCTCTGGTTCTCTAGTCTCTCACACTCCATCGTTCTCTCACTTGAGAACAAGACCCAAGCAGCCCTAACAATTACACTACTTAGATACACTTAGGGGATAAAAAGTTTAAAAGTTGCCTAGCTCAACTTTAAAGTTAAATAAAAATTGAAAAAAAACAAAAAACAAGAAAACCCAACTTCCACTCACCCAGATCCATGATGCACCACTACAGCAGCAAGGTCATACAGGCAGCTCTCTAGTGAGGAATTGTCTGGCTGCAAGCACAACAGAGTAAATTAGCATTCACTATTGGAACTGGTCCTATATCAATCATTATAATCACAAAGTGCTTCATTGTGTCTTCACATATGCACTGATGAACAACCAGCCATAAGGATTAGGTTAAACAATGTATTTGTTATTTCTCATTAACTACCATTCAGCAACCCCAATTTATGTCTTAGACATGCAAAGTCAGGAAAGGCATCTGGCCTTAATTTGCCATGCTCCATCTAAATCTGTGTCCACCTCCACAATGTGGGGACTAGTAAAAACAGAGCTTTAGTCATGTTATGGTACACAAAAATACCACACAAAGCAGTTTTGATCTGATAACATTTCACACATATTGTTCCCCATGAAGTAGAATTTAATAACACTTTATTCAATGGGAGTTACATGTAGTACTAATAAGAGCAACTATCAACACAAAATAGCTCAGTGGGTAGATTGGTCGTCCAGTAATCGGAAGGTTACAGGATCGATCCCCGGTCCTGCAGAAAGCATGTCGAGGGGTCCTTGAGCAAGAAACTGAACGCCAAACTGCTCCCCGAGCATCGTATGGCGGCAGCTCGCTGGTCCTACACAATAGGATGGGTTTAAATGCAGAGAAATCCAAATTTCCCCTGTGGGACTGATAAGGGAATCCATTTAATTAACATTTTTTTAAATAACAGGTAACAGCAAGCAAATAACAATGGTGCTATTCATTTAGATGTGCACCAGAGGGCAGTAAGAAGATTGCTACAAAAAAAACTAACAGCATCATGAGTTAGCAAGCAATCCTCTTGTGCCTTACAGTGGTGAAAACAAAGGGGGTTTACTGTTCGTTGCTAAACATGTCCATATCTGAAAATGTATGAGTTTCAGAGAAAAATATAAGCAACACTTGAAAAAGTTCAGATTTAAAGTTCCTGTACTTTAAATATACTAAATACCAAGGTGGCTTTGACTTTAACAAAAGCAGCGTGGTATGTATAGGTATTGTGGGGACTTTTAAAAATGCATTACAAGCCTTACACATTCAAATATATAGTAAATGACAGATTCATATATTTATAGATGGATAACTTTGTAGGATGGTTGTCTAGTAATTGGAAGATTGTTGGTTTGATCAGCAGTTCCTTCAGAAAGAGTGTCAAAGTGTCGTTGGGAAAGAATTCAGAGTTATTAATCCTACTGAGTGTTGTTTTAGTCATTTTAAAGTCAAATTACACCTTTAAATGGGACCACCCCCACACTTCTTGATGTAATTCTATGGTATCAAAATGAAAAATTTTGATGCATTCATAATTATATTAACAATATATACCTGCCAATTACTTTACTGATAAGCATTCATCCCGTTGTATGAACAACTTGAAATGAGCTGTTAATCAAATTTTCTTGAACAAGGACCACATGAATTCATGTCTTTGATTCCACGAATGTATGATAAATATCACAAACTTAGTGAGTTCTCACAACTGAAATGATCAGATCAGATAAGTGCTCCTGTCTCGAAGACTCAGAATTTGACTTTGGAACTTTGTGATGAATTTGTTTGAAGGCAAAAACCCAGAGAATGTTATTAAAAGACTGTCCAAGCTTTGAGTCTCTTTACGAGCACTGTCCATGGAAATGAATAAGAAATAGAAAAAAAGGGAACATGCTAGATGCGACCAATATCAGTCCATCTTACCATATAAAGCTTTGAGACAAAGGGGCAACTCTCAAAGAAGAGAAAAAAGAGACCAGCTAAAATGCTCAGAGTTATGGAGCTCAATGAACTAAATGGGAGAAACTGTTCTAAGAAAGTCTCTTCAGCACTTCACGGATTTGGCCTTTTTCAGATGGTGCCTGAAGGGAAGCCATATCTGAGAAAGGCCAACATTAACAGATATCTAGAGGCCATGTGAAAAAAAAATCACATAGACCTTCTTGTGGAAGATTTTGTGGTCTGATAAGACTAAAGTTGAGCTATTTGGCTTGAGAGCAAAGTACTTTATTCGGCATAAACCACAGCCAAACACACAGGTAACACTATCCCTCCCTGCAGTCAAGCATGGTGGCACCAGCATCATGCTGTTGTTTTCACCAGGATGGCACTGGAAAAAAGCTTGTTGTCATCAAGGGCAAGACGGATGGAGTCAACTATAATCAGGTCTTTACAGTTTTAGTTAGCAGATAATCTGCATGTAATACAAATATTCATTCTCCAACATAACAACGAACAAAAGGACACAGCAAAAAATAGGCACAAAAATCAAGACTTTTATAGAAGTGGAAAAATGCATGTAATTTGAATAAATATTTTCTTTTTATCTTGTGAATTTAATGTGTTAATGAAAAGATCAAAAAAATGTGGATGTGTAACAGGAACACATTGTGAAACCTTGAAGGTGGATTAATACTTTATACAGTGCTATAGTGGGATCAAAATAAGCAGTGTGGGCATAAGTCCACTCAAGATTCAGAGGGTCATGATTTGATCATCAAATGACCTTGACTGTCTTGAATGTAATTGAATGGTTGGTACTAGATTGGATGGGGCGGAGGGTCTTTCCTGCTCTGATTAGTTGTTTCACTGTCAGGCAACTGGGCATTCAGTTAAGGTGATTGGTTAAGGTTTGAGCTAGTCAATCATAAGTATGCAAATACTTTCATCATGCCTGGTGCACAGATTCTATGTAGCAGCAACTTCAAACTATCGAACTGGGGTATTCGTTGAAAAATGAGAAAAATGTTCATTAAAATTCCATTATTAATCGATTATAGACTTTCCTGGATCAATGGAGAATATAATTCAACAAAGCATCGCAATGCATCATAGAACTGAGTATTTCCCTCATCTCTAGTGCCCGCTACTTTGTCTCCCTCTGCCTGTTCAAGAAAGTGCAAAAATAAGACTTCAAGACACTTAACCAATGCGACATCACACTCCTGTGACTAAATTATGAGCTTTACAACATGGACATTGTAATTGTATATATACAGATTCTACCATAAAATCTATAATCTAAAATGCTTCTTTTATTGTAATGTTGCTGTTTGAGTCCAAATCACAGTATGGTCAATAATTAACAGCTACATTTCATGTACTTGACCATGTCCACCTTCAACTCCATGTTAATAATAATAATAATAATAATAATGATTCCCTTATCAGTCCCGCAAGGGGAAATTTGTTCTCTGCATTTTTGACCCAACCTATTGTATAGGAGCAGTGAGCTGCCAACATATGGCGCTCGGGGAGCATTTAGGGGTTGTTAAGTGTCTTGCTCAAGGACACCTCGACATGCTGTATGCAGGACCGGGAATCGAACCTGCAATGTTCCGATTGCCAGGCAACCGCTCTACCCACTGAGCTATGCCACCCCATAGCCGCCCCATTAGCACATTCCTTGCTTAAAAGACCTGCATAATAGAACAAATAAACTAAGTCAAATTGACATCTGTTATACGCATTTCATGAAAAACTTAGTTTTGTTAAATTCAAGACAATTTACGAGTCAGTAGATAGAACATGAAACATGCTAGCTAATTAAATACAAATGGAACAATTCGATGAACCGTCTCCATCCTTTCATGAGTCAATTTGTTTTCCTTCATCCCCAAAACATAGATTTGGCCTTCATATTCCAGAAAATTTCAATTTTCTTCAGTTGTATTATGTAACCTTGTAATTTGACTCAGTAATATAGCAATAGTAATGACTATACAATAACCACCACTAATGTCATCACCGTTTCCACTGCTACTATTAGTCTAGTAATCTGTCTTCCTACCTCCAGCAGGTAGCTCTTCATATTCAGTCCTTGAAGTGGAAACTCTACATAGGTATCCACCTTGTTTCTCAGAAAAGCTGTCCAGTGGAACCTTTTCAGGTGCAGACACAAAACCTACAATGGGCAACAAAGCTTTGTAACACCAAATAAAATATATCTAAAGGAAAATGGTTGGCTTTAAGTATATTAAATATGTATATCTCTAACCTTTGGCAGCTTCTGGATCCAGAATTTCTTGGTGGATTTCTGACGCTTTTTACAGGTGTGACACAAGTAGAGCTCAGTTTCATCAAGTTCTTCCAGGTCTGTGAAGCTATGCAAGCAGTCTAAAAAGAGAACAACCACACATTAAAGAATCGTACACAATCCCACTAGGACACATGAAGGAAAGAAGACCAAAAAGAACATCTGCCAAACTTTTCTGCCACCCAACAGCAGTAGAGTTTACCACGTAAAGTGCAAGTGGGCCCCGGTTCCTGATCTTTACTTCTCTTGTGTCTGAACTGGCTGGGGATGTCTAAAGACAGATCTAAAAGGAACAGAAAGGAATGAAAGCCACCTCCTTGGTATCACATCACTCAGCTTAATCACCTTTATTAGGAATTTCTTATCTTACCGAGAAAGGGGTCAAACTTCCGAGATTCATTCCCACATATCAGACAATTGACTTCATTCTGAAGTATACCACCAAACACAGATGTGATAACAGTAGAGGTCCCATTTCTGAAGAAAGCCAAGAAAAACACAGCATAGTTTTTCTCAACATAGACACAAGTTTGCTGAAACCCAAAGTCTCAGTATTATTCCATAACAAAATAATAATTTACAAATGCATCAAATTGCATGTGTACGTAATTTAAAGTTGACCAGTGAACATTTGAGTTGTGAATGTGAATTATATAATAAACTAAAAAAAAATCAACAGTATATCCCAGCAGTCTTTCAGCCCAACTACCCCCCCTCCCTTCTCCATTCAAATGCACAAACCACCAAGCCAGGTGCAACATAAAAATACCCATACGATTAGTGTTATCATCCTAATCACCCACGGAATCCATTTATAGAGAAGGCTAATTGATCTAGTACAAGCCTCCATAGTAAATTCAGGCATATGAGTATCTTTCATAAATATAGTTCCACATGTAGCACTGAAATTGATCTGTAAAAGAAAGCCTAGCATAGCAATTGTGACTTCATAGTAATGCGGGGCCCCTGCACAGCACAATATCAACAGCCCTCTTAGCAACAAAATGATAAGGACAGGCTACAACACAATGTGGCAATTTGTCTAGTGAGCACCTATTACCCTGACCTCTTTCTTAAGTCTGAGAACATCAGCTCAATGGACAATCATTTCAAATTAGAGTATTAAGACTTATAAATAAGCTGGCACAAAAGAAAAAAATAATTAAATTGGAGTAGTACATGCTGCATTTGCCTGCTGAGGAGGGCAGCATGACACAGTCCTGAGATGAGACTGGGTGAGCAGCCCCATTGGGACCTGCCTGAAGTTCCCTGTGGAGATGGTCCAGCAGGTAACGCATGAACTCATGGGCATCTTGCTGCTGATATCCCCTGGATAAACAAAAGTGCTTTCACATGTCAGAATATAGAATAAGCTAAAAATGCCACTGGCAGTAAGTTTAGTTTCATCATAAATGGATGGGATGCCCTGATTTCAATTGTTCATCTCATAATTATAATATTCTGAAAATAGTTGACAATACAATTCTCAACTCAGTACATAATATGACTTTCTTATGACAATATCACTATGCAATTACATGGTTCTAGCACATAGAACTGAAAGAAAATAAAACTTCTGTTCAATACAACTCTGTATACTTCAAATATGAGGCCATAGCACCATAAAGCAACACTAATAAGAGTCTTCATAATGCAATATCTATGTTTATATTATTTCATAAAGTGTAATCATGTACCTGAAACTTGGCATGATTTTCCATATGGCATAGAATAACGAATCTGGACTGCATGCTGTCTGGCTCCCTTGCCACAGGGAGCAAAGTGTTTTCCTGAACTCCTCCACTAAAGACCTATTCAATACACAGAAAAACCTCAAGTCATCATGTTATTCCATCTGACATTATGTTCAACACAAAATTTCATAATCTGCTAGAAAAAGTGCAAAAATACAATTGCATAATAAACTTAGAAAAAGTCTGACAATGAAAGTCCCTCTTCTATATCCATTTGTCCTCACACCAAACCCAACTGACCAGGGCAAAGCAGGAAAAATACTGCCAAGTATGAAAAAGTAAGCGTAGAAGTACTCTCTCAATAAGAGCATTCTTGACACTCCACTCTGTACTCCCATTTTAATCACTGACCCTGTACCTAACCATCAAAGCCCCAAGTCATAGGGATATGGAAAGTTTCCTATGCTCAGTGGGTTATGTTTTAACTGGGCCCCAGTCATGAGCACACAGGTGACTGAAAACTTTAACTTTTCCAATCCTTCATGCAACTTGTTTTTCTTTTTTATTTCTTTTGCACAGCCTCTCTACCTGACTAGGCCTAAACTTACTCAGTGGTAAAAAAAAGAAGGGTTAACATTGAAAAGAGCCTCCAAAGCAATTGTTTTCCTTTCTTAAAATGAAATCTTGTCTGGCAAATTCTTACTATAAAACATCTTGTCTTCATAAACTATGGAGAACTACTGTGTATGTTTTTAAAATAAATTCTACTCAATGTATGGTTGCTATAAATGATTAAAAAATATTCTAAGCCCCATAAATTCTCCCTTCCCTTGAGGAGGACCTTACACACTGCTGTCCCCTTGGCTGCGGGTATGGTACATCCTTCTTCCTGCAGTCTTACCACTGCGTAGTGCCATCGCTGGCAAATCCTTGAAATAACAGCTGAACTGCTCAATGTTGCTGTCAAAGACACATAGATACTTTTAAGGTCATTCATACATATTGGGTGAAAGCAAAGTATGCATCTAAGGCTTAATTAGCAATAAAGTAGTGGCCATGGAGAACTGTCTACAAGAAAAAAAAGTACTGTAACAGGGTACAAACCTAGCAGGCCCCACACATTCATCAGTGTCAGCACAGAGCCTTACCTAAGGGACTGCAGGATGGCATTCATAAAACATGTATTGCCGAGGTTGCGGAGGCCTGTGGCACATATAGTTGAGGTTCCACCCTTTCAGCAACAAATAAAACACAGAGTATTCCATTCTGTTTCAATTCAGTGACCACAAGTCTTTATGAGATGTAGTGATTTTCCTTAAAAATACTTGATAAAATCCCATTGATAAATGTCTTTTAATGTGAAGAGAAAGCTGAGGAGAAATTGAATAGTCTGGCTCTTGGACAGCACCATTAAGGAGAGGTTTCCGTTGACAATTCTTCATGGTGTTTAAATGAAATCAATACATGATATTCTAGCTGACTTACCTCCTCTTTTAGCACTTTGCTGTCTGAAGGTGCATTATCTAAAAGTTTCCTTTTTCTTTGTTTTTCGCCAAGTGATGGTGGGCTGCAAGAAAGAAGTTTTCCCTTAAGAACTTCATTTAAAAAAACGAAGTATTACAGATTCTGTGAGAGATAGGTTAAGTCACTTGTAAGTAGTTTACTTTCTTCTTTCCTTCCAGCAGCAATTTTTTTGTACGTCGCTTTGGATAAAAGCGTCTGCTAAATGACTGTATTGTATTGTATTGTATAGTTTTTTTGAGTAGAGAAGTCTTATTTTGATACCTTAGGAGACATTTTGCTAAGCTGGGTGAGTATCAAAAAAGATAGTAAAAATTTAATGACACAGATAAAACTTTGGTGTACATAAAGATGAGATGTAAAACAAACAAGACAAATATAAAAGATTGTATTCTTAGTATTGGTACGTACCTTTCCAGACTTTGAAGATACTCCCTCATCCTCTGCACCTGTCCAAGTTTGGTGTCATTGACA
Source organism: Regalecus glesne (assembly GCA_900302585.1). Lineage (NCBI taxonomy): Eukaryota > Metazoa > Chordata > Actinopteri > Lampriformes > Regalecidae > Regalecus > Regalecus glesne. The sequence continues at coordinate 16,146 of OMLC01097959.1, forward strand.
ACAAAGTCATCACATCTGTAACTAGAAAATCACACCACTCAGTTCCAAGATAAACACTTAGAACAAATACATATTTTATACCTGAAAACATAAAGAAATCCTTGAGACATGGGCTCTAATGACATCTAGATTTATATCATTGAATGACAGTGTAATACATATAGAAATAAACCTGGCATATACAAATAAATCAAATGAAAACAGTTGCTTTTACAGAGCACAATTACAATCCGACAATTACAATAACTCAGCCTTGGATACTGTGATTATAGATTGTCATACTGTAGTCACAGGAGCAAAATGTGTAAAATCCGTTACTTTAATTGTGATCCCACTCGTTTGCCTTCTCTCATCCCTCAGATCTCTCTTTGCTATGGCACTATGTCACATTTCAGCCAAGATGTAAATAAAAAAGGGCTGATTTTCCTAAACTGTCACATAAACCAGGGTATGCATCACAGCTTGGTAAAAATGTAACAAAAGGGATACTTACCAAAATACACCATAGTTGCAGCAATCCATGCAGACAGAATGATGAGCTACCTCTAGCTTATCACATTTTTTCTCAATACTGAGGTCTTGGCTTCCTTCAAAGTGTTTCTTTGCATGCCCATTAACATATCTTTTAGAGAGAGATTTAAAAAAAACATATATCAACTGAGTATTTGTTGAGGTAAACTCTCCAAATGACACACACACACAAGAAAGTAAATTTGAATTATGAGAAACAATCACCTTAATGCTGACTATCCAAAAGCAAAGTTTTATCAAATTTCTAAAAGTAGAGCTCAGGGTCCATGCTAGTTCACGGGGTAAGTTAGGCCAAAGCATTATGTATAGAACTATTTTTGAATACTCATTCTACTTAGGTTGAGTATATATCACTTACGGTATAGTGTTTAACACCTTGTTTCAGTTATGTCTGCTATGGTGAATTCAGGATGATGACATGGATTTTATCACAAACAAGGAATGTGTACTTGCCTTCCACAATGAACAATCAGACAAGAAAGGCAAACCCATGGGCTCTTGTTAGATCTGCAAACTAGAAACAGAAAGTGACGTTAGCCACAAACGGTTATTTAAAAGTCTCGATTTAGCATTTTATTTAAGCATACAATTGTTACTGTTTTCTGGTCCATGGAGGGAGGCTTCCGACTCATGACGCAAGTGAACTGAGTGACTCCATAGTCGGTGTAACGATTTGTAGTTTGTTCAGCAAGACAATGCAAAACCCAAAATATCAGCGTTCAATATTACTGTTATATTTATAAGTACCACCAATTTTATGTCGAAAGTTATGACGAGAGACAGGGGACCACGATTATTAAAGCAACCAAAACTGACACGTCTTAAAAGTCAACTCATTTTGGATAGCCCATTGCGACAAATTAAAAATATGCCTCAGTGGGACTTTGACAACACAACATCCTGTCCTTAGATTCTCGTAGCGGATAAAGAATAACTCCCATGAAAATTAACAGGTAGTAAAATAATAGGATGTAATCTCTATTCTAAGTAATATTTAGCTTTCGAAACAAACCAATGAAGTTTTTTTCTAATCTCACCGCTGCAGCACCATGAAGATGGAACACCATTTGGGAACCTGGAGGAATCGAATAGAGAGCTCAGGTTTGAGTTCAGATGAGGGCACTCCATCAATTAATGATCGGCTATGTAAGCTAGCAAGGACAACAACAACAGTTAATGTGGTCGAACTGGACAGCTGCCGTTAGCCACTTTATTGATTTGGGTTTACGTTAAACAGCTAGCTACTGGGCTATATTAGCTGACATGGGTTGAACTAAATGCTAATTTGTCTAACGCCAACAAGCTAGACGGCTATTTATATGGCTAATATAGCTCGAAGCTAAATATTTTTTCTAAATGTAAGGTTTTGTTGTCCGTGCTAGATAATCTGTTGTTCTATAACGAGAGTATTTTCCGTAACTGTTGCTAAAGTTTAGGCTAGAGATAACTTGTTAGCTTACTACATATGAAAACAAATTAAGGAAGTGACGTAATGTGTGTGTAGGCTTGGCATTTGTCCAACCAGTGAAGGATTTCCAAGTTTGTATTGATAAGATTACTATATCTTCGTTTTCCCCGGACAAATTAGGCTTATTTTTTCAATTAATTTATCCGTTAGTCAGTACGTTCGTACCCAAACGTAATAGGATAAAATCGCAATGGTGAAGTGATTGCATTGAATCAATCTTAAATCAAGTAAAGATCTCCGAGTAACTTTTGGTTCCTCTGGAGATTTTTTTAACCAAATAAGTACATTCGACCCCTATCAGAACTCATGTGTTTACATGGCTTTTTCTTTTGACAGTCCCTTCCAGCCAGCAGAGAACCTTCTATATCACGACTACAGTTTATTATTTCAAATTTTAACAGCACTCAAGAATCATCTTAATCTGAACTCAGAACTTCATGGTGACTATCACTGGATTTATATTGACCCATCCACATGTTTCTTCAGTTGACTAAGAAGTGCTCATCCCCATTCAAACCACATTACATTGGCATTAAGCTCCACCGTCACCCCATTGACAGTTAGTAGGTCCATTAAGGCTTCATTGTATGAAGAGAAAATTAATATTGTTTATATATCTGAGCCTCATGCAGTGTGGACTAATCAGCCCTGATGGCTGGTGTGAAAAACAGAAGTTAGATGAATACATACACCTTTCTCTGTTGACAAAATCCAAGTTCCCCCTGTTATAAAAAGCAGTACGGGGATTTAATCTTATATCACGAAGCATTTTTGGTTGGTATGAAGACTACAATATGACAATTGCTGCAGTTTCTTTGTTAAACACATCAGCTTCATTGACAAACAGTTAATCCAACATAGAAGTGAATCCAGACATTTGCAACATTCTTTCCAATTATAAAATGTATTCTCTGACCTTTCTGCAGGTACTGGAACTTAAAAGGCAATGAAAAAAATTAACAGTGTTGTAGATGTCTCCATTGCTTGGAATTAGAGGAAATTGAAGTGACTTTTCAATGTGTTTTTCTTTAAGGAAAATATTTTTCCAAAGCCCTTTCTCGAATAGCTCTATTAGCTTGTGTGGAAGTTGTCTTTACAATCCTTTGAGCATCACCATTATTGAAACTGAATTTGTTTATCTCAGATGTTTGCCAAAGTGCAAACCACTGATATTTGGTCCATCTCTGAAACTGGACTGGGAAAAATCAAAATGATTCTAAAATACTAAAATAAGAGTAAACATTAAGCGGAGCTCTCAGGGTGGTATTTACTTGTGGATATACAAAAAAAAGGAACAAAAACACATATAAATGTACAGCAGAGATGTACAGCATAAAAAATGCATTGTGTCACGTTCACATGTGACGTACAAAATTGAAACTGCAACATTGATGTGCTCTTCTGAACATTTAACACGGAGACCAGCAGCACGGCTGCGCACAGTGAAGCCAGAGGTAGCTCACATGCTGTCTTGTCAGTGATTTGATCCTTTTATTTCATTTCTATCTCGACAGCCCGAAGAGCTGAACGTGTATCAGTTTCTCTGGTTTTCTTCGATACTCCTTTGGTGTTGTTCCTTGGAAAGAGAATTGTGAATAAATAAAAAATGAAAAAAGACAACAGTATAACAAATTCCTCCATTCATTTTTTTCTAGTATACAAATATTCCAAAGAACTTGTTCGATGGAATGAAATGAGGTGAAAATAAAAATGTCATTGTTGCAATTTTTTCTTAACATTTAAGAGCTTTGATTATCAACCCCCCCAGGAGGGGGGTTTTGGAAGGCAAGTGTGAAAAACATTCTTCACTTACTTTGACTGCAGAATTAGGACAATTGTTACTATGAGGATGATGGCACCAATTAAACCAAGCACTATTCCACAGATGAGTCCTGTCAGTAAAGAAAAAAAAGGTTCTGATGTCAACAATCAGCCCACTGTCCATTAAACACACAACTATCTTCAGCAAGAGAGGTCCAAATCTGTAAATAACTCAGTTTTAGGCAATTAAAAACATTCCCTAAGAGTGGTTTGTGTGTGGGGGGTGACTCTCGTATTCAAAATCTCTGCAGCACATACATACATGGACAACAGCAGACCCTCCACATGCTATCACAAAGCAACGCAGTGATGCAGAGCACATGACGCAGCCACATAGAATAGGTGAATAGTATGTATGCACATGCATAGGCATGCCAGCACTGTATGAGGAGGGGTCCAATGGGATGAATTCAGAGTCCATCATGTTTTTAACAGCATGCAATGGAGGCATTATTGCTCATCCACAATTAAGAGCATGCAATGAGGGATTTAGTTGGAATGACTGGCAGCTGAAAGACACCCCCTCCCCTTCCAGCTCTCTAAATACTTACAGGCAATTACAGGAGATAATTCTTCAGTTTGATTATAATAACAGGTCTTCTCTTAATGAGCACTGTATCACTTTGAAGACCTAAAGTTCCAACCCCAAGATTCATGTCCAAACAAACACTGCTGAAGAAAACAGATAAATCTACAGACATGAATGCATTTTAGTCGCTCGGTTCATCAGAAAGACTTTGGAGTGACATATGGTTAAGCCCTAGCATTTTTACTTCAGGAGCATAGCAGGCCAACACAAACATATAAGGGAAAATAGCTGGAGGTTCAAAATGGAAATGAAGTTGGCATGGTGAGAAACAGAAGAAGGAAAAAAAACAAGCTTGTAAAAGATCCGTTTCGACACGTGCTACATCAAAATTCAAAACCTTCACTTGATCATGTTTTATTCGATTTGGAAAGATGCTCACATAGTAAACAATTACCAAGTGTCAGCGCAGGTGTCCGTAACGTACATTATAAGAAAATTAGACTTTGAAAAATGTATCACAAGTCATTTCGGAAATTCAACGTATGTAGCTCAGCAGTGGGGCACGCACTTTGGAAAACGACCAGCCGGATGTCGTGGTGTTGGATTCCACCACGGAACATCAGAAAGAGCATCCTGCCTCAATCCCCAAGGCCCCATCTATAAGTCTGTGTCCAGCTCAACAATGTGGGGACTAATCATTACATGTAAAAATGGACCTCACTCATTTCAGAAACATGATGGTTGAATTAAGTGCAATATGATAGTCGGCCATTATCTGAACCTACTATGTCTCACTGTGAACCTACTGAGTTTTGATATGATGCATACGCTGTGATACTGAGTGAGATACACGAGTACTCACCGACTGGAGTGTCCGGCTCGTCCTCCTCCTCAAAATCCCCATCATCTTGGAAGCAAATAATGGCTCATTAAATACAATGCATATGTAAGACAACATGACCATGCTAAAAGATTTAGACAAGTTGCTCATAGATTTAATGAAGCATCTTTTCTCACCGTGGACACCAGCACAGGTGGCATTACAAATGGCATGGCTCAAAAATCGATTTCCATTTCCGATGCAGCCACTCCAAAGGAATTTCTTGCATTTGTCGTGAACCGAATCATAGTAGAAACGCACTAGTTTGCCATCGCAAACGCCCTTAGAATAGTTGAAGTGACACGCTCTGAATGCTGTAACGGAAAAATAAGGGCATTCTTTCATTCAACAGCTACAATTTATATACATACACACATGCACACACACACACACACCTATACACTCACTCTGTGTGTGCCTGTATATATATATATATACACACACACACGTATAGGAATACATGCGAGAAAAAACTAAACATCATGTTCAAAACCATTCTCTTATGATAATAACTGTATATTAAAGTTATTAAACAGATTAATAATATGATGAAAACGATGTACCCAATCTTTTTCAGAAGTTAGCCCCTAAACAAATGTTTCATTTGTGATAATGGGCTGCACAAAATAAAATAGGCTTGACTTCTCTTACAGCTCTCCCTGTGCTTGCAGTTATGCTTTTTGACCACTTGATGACGTATTACTATTACATGATGCAGAGAATTCCCTTTGCCTTCATAGAGACGTTGACATTTTGCGTTAACTCAGCCAACAGCTACCGATCCAAATCAGCAAGGCACAACCCCCACATAGCTACAGATCAGAATTCCTATACAATCACTCTTGGACTGATCTAGGAGGCTCCAGGATCATAAAGCATACATCAGGTGCTCCTCTCTAGACATAGTTATCCAAACCCTAATAGAGCCCACATTAAATGATCTGTAACCCCCCCTCTATCTTACAGTCTGCTTCTTTTTCCATCTCTCTCCTCCGTCATCAGTTTACTATACTGAGATGATCAAGAATTCAAAATTGCTTTTTTTTTTTTTTTCCAAAAATTGAATGGAGCTTCACAAATCTGCCTCACCATCCATGGGGTAGAACTGTTCCGCCCTGGGAGAGCAGTTCCTCATGCAATCTCTCTCGTTTTCAAAGCGATTGTCATTTCCTCCTTCCCCTCGGTATAAGAAGGGATAGCAATGGTCCTTTTGGACATCATAATATATGGCGAAGTGGAAACCTGGGCCATCGCCTACGTTGAACTTCAGTTGACAGAAATCTGGTAGATGACAAAGAGAATAATACAAAATGATTGTTCGGTTTCAAAAAATAAGTTGAGGACATTCTAGAGACCAGAGCTGGGGGGGGGCATGGTAGGTCAGTGATGGAACAAATGAGCCAGATCTTAGGGGTTTGAACTCACTGCAGGGCATCAGGAAGGGTATCTAGCCTTAGCCCCCCCCAGCTCCATCTATCTCCAAGTCCACCTCAATGTGGGGACTAATCACTACATGTAATATGGATATTTCATAAAATACATATATCAGCATATGCAAACATTTTCCCCCGATATCACTGCCGTTAAATATCAGATGCAGGATATAAACGCGAGGGATGAACACTGCACGGTGTATGATCCTATGCAAAGCATAAAGGACATCTCTGTCCCTATGAGTAATGTTTGACCAAGCCCATCACCAGGGGTCCACTCCTTTTTTTTATTGCTGCAGTAAAATGTGTCATTTTACGGTACCTGTGCAGCGCTCCCGCCCTTTGTAGGTTTCACTCTAGGGGAGCGGTTTCAAACACCACGTCTAACAGTGAAAAGATAGAAACTCCACTTTAAACCAGTGGAACGGGAGCTAACGGGAATCCCGCCAGCAGTCCGGATGAGCTCAGCGTGGTGAGCTGTGGCGTGTTTTCGATCCATCCCACAGCAGTGGGATGAAGTGAACATGTCTTGAGGTTAGCCGTGCTTCAAACGGTCAGACGCAGACGGCGATGATGTCGGCATTCAGAGGACAGGACTTGTGGAATCAGCGTCGCCCCAGCGTAAATAACATCTCAGGGGCTGCGGGCCTATTTAAGGCCTTATCGCTTTGGTCATGTGTCTACAGAGCTGCTCATTAGTGGCCTCGGTTGCGTCTGCGTCATGACATGAGTATATCCTTGATGGAAACCAATGAGATAGTTGGATTGTTTACCAGTTTTTAAATGATTGAACCCCTCCCCCGAGACCCCTAAAGCCACGGCCGTGATGAGAATCGGATTTTTTTTTTCTTATGCGAGTTCAGTGAATTCTCCAAGTTTGCCCCACGTAAGAATATTCCAACACTACTCCTGACTCTTGAATTCACTCTACCATATACTGCAGGAAAGAAGTGAGATATTAAGTCATAAAAACACCGGGGGGCGGGGGAGGGGGCTTATCTCTCAACTGCTCTTTCCTTGAAACTGATACTTTGCTACTAGCTTAATTGTAGTCTGTCCTGACTTATCATTTATGAAATAAACTGACCATGCTGTAATAGAGGTTTTTGGATTTACTGAAATTAAAAGAAGACAAGAAGCTGGCACCTGCACATTCATTTCCAACACCTGAAAATAGAGAAAGCTCTCCTTTTTGGGCAGCGCTTTCCCCAGTAATGACCTCTCAAAGCGCTTTACATATGCCTCAGATTTACCAAGCACGGGGGGATTAAGATCGGATCTCATTCCCGACACCCCGCGGTGGGATTGATCCCACTATGCCTGACTTGGATGCCCCCCCCCGCTCCTACTGCCCCCTTAGTCCATTTTGCTACAATCGCTGTCTCCATCACTGTGGCCAAGCTAAATCCTAAATTAGCTTTAAAAATGGAGGATGTCATCATACCTGGAATAGAAAGGCTGGTGTAGAAGGCAGACAAGGCGATCCCCAGCATTAGAATGAGTTTCATTGTGCTGCTTCTGCTGGTGCACCCTCGCCCGGAGTGAATGAGGGCCAGAGGTAAACCAGGACGGGGAGTGGCTGTCGCCGTCATTAATGACCTTTGATCATCCTATTGGATTGCACTAGTTCTCTGCCTTGGTGACCAAGTTGGTTTTATGTCACCTATCTACTGTTGTTGCCCTAAAGCCCTGCT